>CAHIKZ030005500.1:1387500-1447500 GCA_903632075.3 Acanthosepion pharaonis | reverse complement strand
TTCTGTCATCCACTTGCTTAAGCCCGCTAGGTATGTCATGCGTTGTTTTCCCTTTTCTAACTTTCCCTCTATTCGACCCGTGAGTATCAGATTCTCCAGGCCGTCCTTCCTTATTATGTGCCCCAATTTTATCCACTCGGGACATTCCTTCTTTTTATATGCCACGTCCTTTCAGGACATAGGTTGTCATGGCTGTCCACCTCTTCCTCTATCTCTTGCAGCCCTCAACAAATTCCTTCCTTCTTCTTCCTCCCCCAGATCACGTTCTCTCATTCACTTGCTTAAGTTCGCCTGGTATGTCACGCGTTTTTTTTTAACCTTGTCTCTCTTTCCCTCTATTCGACCCGTGATTATTAGATTTTCCAGACCCTCATTAGCTGCCTCTTTATGATGATAAGTATAAGCCTCCTCCTTGTTTGCATCCTCTCTAAGATCTCATCGTTGCTCACATGCTCGGTCCATGACACCCTTAGCATCCTTCTGTCGAACCACATCTCTGTCGCCTCGAATCTCTTCTCCATCTTTGAGGAAATCGTTCAAAATTCGCTGCCATAAAGAAGGACAGATGTCACGTAACAGTTCAGTACTCTTTTCTTTATTACCAAATAAATCCTTATGTCCCGCAGTACTCTGCCCAGCTTTTGAAATATCTCCTTGGCCATCACAGTACGCCTACGGATCTCATTGTCGCACTTACCGTATTGTCTTGTATCGTGACTATTCTTGATCCTTTAAAAATTTTGTATTGGGAAAATGTTAAAACTTGCTTTTATATATTTTCTTGATTATATATAATGTCTTATATGTACAAGCCATTTCTTGCCCTAGTTAACAACAGACAAGATGCCATTTTTGAGAATAGCTCTCAGTTTTATGTTGCTAGACCTATTGGACTTAATATTAAGGCAGGAGTAAATAATTATGGAATCAACATAAATACTTATTTTGCGAACTGATGACACCGAGAAAGTCGTTGATGAAAATAAGACAAACGAAGGTCCCTGGGGGATTCATGTGAAATTATTTAGAACCGCAGCCGTTTAACACGCCCTTCATTTGTAGATTTGCTTAGAAAGGTTCGATAAAGTATAGAATCCGGTCAAAGACGTCATAGCTGTTGAGCTTGTGAAGAAGGCTAGCATGCCCAATACTGTCAAACGCCTGCCGAGATATCTAAAGCCACAGTCCGAACCACACTGTTCTAATCTAACGCCTGATAAACAAATTCAGTTATAGCCGTTGACACAGCGGTGGTTGACGTTGAAAAAGCGAAAGCCATATTGTTTCCCAGAAAGAAGGCCTTGTGAAATGAAATGCTCCACGGATTTGGAGTGCATTAAAGCCTCTGTTACTTTGCCAAAAAAACAGGGTTAACATTAATAGAAGGATAATTCCAGGAATCATAATGTTGGCCAGATTTCTTAAAGACTAGAACTACAGAAGAGAATTCAACAAGCTAGAAAGCAGAAAGCAGCAAACATTTGTTTTAGAGTTTAGAGAGAAAGGGAGCCCGTTCAGGAGCTCGTTTTTTTAGGACAATTGCAGTTTTATATTCTTTAATAGTTGTAGTCATATTATAAACTTTAAGGTGGGAAATACGAAGAATAATAGTCATCACCGATCGTCTAAGGCAATACAAACCTGCGAAATATCGAAGAGTATATAGTGACTTTAGTATTACCCACCGGAAGTTCTTGCAGGATCACCTATTTACGAAGCGACATGGTGTTGCAGTTTTTTGTGTATATATATGTATATGTATATTTTTGTGTATATATATATGTACTAGTGAGTTAGCCCAAATGACTTGACTCACTTTATAGTCCACCAATTGAAGGTTAACCAATCAGAAGACGTAGAACATTCAATCCGTCGTGTATAAAGACGACCATTTTGTTTACTCTACCCGAATGTCCAGTCCAGCTTGTCAGGCGAAGAGAAACAGAAGGACGAACTATGCTCTGCTACTTTTTATCGAAATATCCACTGCTAACCTGAACAACGCTTTCCTCCTTTTTTTCGAAATATTCACTGCTAACCTCTGGATTCTATACTCGAAGACGACCGTCATCATGAACAACACATGGTACTCCAAGAACTCAGGTACAATGCGAATGTTGACCAGGGAAGTCTCTTTTTGGTAACACTTGTCTCTCTAAGCGCTACCAAATTGTTCGGGCTCCTTCTTATAAGTTGAGTTACAGCAATCAGAAAACTCCAGCCGGTCTGTTGTTCTCATGATACTTTATTATATATAGGATTTACAAGTAAAAGGTTCGGCATTGAGCTGAGTGAAGTTATCTTCAGAATCCCGACTCCAGAGTTTCATATACGGAACCTCCGTCTACTCGTCCTGTGGCTATCAGCAATTGCCTGATTATACTTCTCGATTTTTCTTTTATATATGCAATTTCCATTGATGCAAGTATTTTTCATACTGTATTTGTGTATGTGTGTGTGTGTGTGCGTGTGTGCGCGCGCGTGTCCTATATTCCTGTACGTGTAAAATGTCGGGTTTTTTTTGTATGAAAAATAGTTAAAAATGCAGCTGGAGTCATTAAGAATATTCTTTTCAAGTAACTTTACCGTATTCACAGTTCCATGATTTTCTAAAATTAAATTGAGAAGGAGAGACGTGTGTCTATGCCATGATATGTCTCACATCTAAAAATCATATGACTGAAACCGGTGAAGTTCCGCTAAATAAAAATACTTATGGGCTGCTGTTGTTTTTTTTTTTTTTTTTTTTTTTTCAATTTTTTTTCCTATATTTTACCTGTGCAGGATATATAAATAAACCTGTACTTTCATTCTCTCTCTCTCTCTCTCTCTCTCTCTCTCTCTCTCTCTCTCTCTCTTCATATATATATATATATATATATATATGTGTGTGTGTATATATAAAAGTGAACATAAAGTCAACACTTAGAGGCGACAGTCTGTTTCATGTTCTATGCCATCGTCAGACCACGTGGCCTGACGATTGCATAGAGCATGAAACAGAATGTCGCCTCTAGGTGTTGACTTTGCGTTCACTTTTATATTTACACACGCTCTTTCTCTGATATTGAGCACTTTATCACTAAATATAGCACACCTTATGACTATATTTCTTCATATATATATATATATATATATATATATATATATATATACATACATATTCCATTAAATAATATAGATAAGTGTTGTCTATTTATTTTGTAAATTCTTTTTTCATAACGTCTGATAAAGCTAATAACATTATCATTAAACGAAGAAAATGATAATGTTATTAAGCTTATCAGATGTTATGAAAAGAGTTTACAAAAATAAATAGACAACAACATATTATTTAATCAAACATGAAATAAAAAATACTGCCTAAATACACACAATATATATATATATATATATATATATATATATATATATATATATATATTGTTACGATTATAAGTGCATTTGAGAGTCGAATAAATTAAATTAATTTGGGTAAGTTTTATTGCTGCATATTATGGATAATTTTTGCCGTATGAATAAATTTGAGGTAGTTTCTTGGGTCATACCTAGCGTTATTGATCTTGACTTAAGCTCTAGATGTGTGGCCTTGTGCCATATATATGATCGGTTAATAAATAGCTATTGGAGAATGATACTATTTTGCGCAAGATAAAATAATCGATTTAAATAGATTTAAACAGGATCTTGTAAGGCTTACACCAGAATGTCACAGCTTCTTGAAATTTGAGGAGCAATGTTTATCTGTAAGGAAAGAATATCAAGCGATTTGATTATTTTTATCTTTACCAAAAACTCGAAGAATCCTTAAAATATTTCAGCGAACTGATTTGGCGCAAAGACCAATATCGCATCGTTCGTTGTTTGCATGCATTTTCCTACTTGCAATCTTTGCAGCTTCATGGAAACTTTGTTATTCTTGGTTTATTTAGTAAAAACAATCTATTTTTATTTTCTCCTTTAAGTTAACTGAACATCAGTTAATCACACTGCAGTTAATCTAATTATAAGATGTTTTGTTTATAAGAGAATTTTGATGACCGAAATGTTTCCGAATAAGCAATTAAGAAACTATATACTTACAATGGAATAAAAATTTAAAAATCACTCAAATTTTTCTTCTCCCAGATTCTGCATAAAATGGGGCTGTCAGCAATTGTCTAATTATACTTCTCGACCAATAACTAAGACGCATTTTATGAACACCTCCATATTCTGATAATTTTCTGTTTTTGATAATCATTTTCTCCAAGGTGCAAAGAGATGGGTAGTGTAAAAGGAACAGCAGAAGGACTGCAGATAACGGAACAGCCAGAACGACTCCCTCCTGCAGAAGGAATGTAGATAATGGAACGGACACAATGACTACCTCCCACAGAAAGACTGCAGATAAAGGAACGGCCACAATCGCAGAAGGGCTGCAGATAACGGAACAGCCACAACAACTCCCTCCCGCAGAAGGAGTGCAGATAATGGAACGGACACAATGATTCCCTCCCAGAGAAAGGTTGTAGAAAAAGGAACGGCCGCAATGACTCCCTAACTCAAAGGGATTGCAGATAACGGAACAGCCACAACGACTCCCTCCCGCAGAAGGAGCTCAGATTATAGAATAGACACAACGATTCTCTCCCAGAAAAAAATCTGCAGATAACGGAATAGCCACAACGACTCCCAACCGCAGAAAAACTGCAGAAAAAGGAACAGCCACAATGACGCACTATCACAGAAGGACTGCAGATAACGGAACATACACAAAGACGTTCTCCCGTAGAAGGACTACGGAGCAGTCACAGCGACCCCCAGAACCCGCAGAACGAAGGCACATAAACGGAAGAGATAAAATGGCACAAGCAGATGAAGTGAATATAGCGGAACCGCAAAAAAGATTCCAGAGCGCAAAAGAACTGCATATAACAGAAGTAAAACAACGGCTTACTCCCGGAGAAGGCCTGAAAATGAAGAAAGAGCAACAAACATTCCCGCCGCAGAACGACTGCAGATAACAAGGAAGACAACGAGTCCTTCCTTCCGCAAAAGGACTAGAAATAAAGGAACAGCCACAAAGTCTCCCTCCCGCAGAAGGACTGCAGATAACGGAAGAGACGCAATGACACCCTCCCAAAGTAGGACCACAAATATATGGCGTAGACACAAAGGCTCCATCCGGCCGAAGGGCTGCAGATCGCGAAACAGCCTCAATGACACACTCTCGCAGATGACTGCAGTTACGATACAGTCACAACGACTCTCTCCCGCAGAACGAGTGGAAATAATGGAAGAGACGCAACGACACCCTCCCAAAGGATGACCACAAATAAATCGCGCAGACACAAAGACTCCATCCGGCCGAAGGACTGCAGATGAACTGTAAATAACAGAAAGGCTAAAACGACTCTCCCGCAGGAGGACTGCAGATATCGGCCGAGACACAACTCCCTCCCGCAAAGATGGCCTGCAACTAACGGATCAGCCACAAAGATTCCCTCCCGCTGGACTTCAGATAACAGAACAGACACAACTTTCTCCTGCAGAATGGCTGCAGTTAAAGGAACAGCCATAAAGACACCCTCCCGCCGAAAATTGCAGATAATGAAACAGACACATAGATTCCCTCTCGCCGAAGGATTGTAAATAATTGTACAGCTTTCAATGACTCTCTCTCAACGAAGGGTTGAAGATTATGGAACAGCCACAAAGTCTCTCTCCAGCTGAAAGTTTCCAGAATTTTTTTTTATGTAAAGAGAACAATAAATGAACAGAAAATAAAAAAAGAAGACAACCATTTATATGCCTTTTAAGTTTTTGATGCTCTAAGTTGAATAGAAATCAAAAAGCCAGAAGCGTTTTCCACAGCTGAGAAGTGCGAGAGTAGAAACTATTAGCATAGAATATACGCTTGCATCTAGCCATTTTAACTGTGAAATAATGAGATTTGCTCACCAATTTATTACTGCGATTAAATTCATAATGTATATGTACCAAAAAGCAAGGCCCATCAGAACAATTACCATAAAAATATTCATAGAATATTTGTAGCATGTTATTTCGTAAAGTTTTAAACCTGTGGATATTGTCCGCTATCATCGAGTGCTTGCCTGACAGTAGCGTTTTCAAGATGTTAATTCTGAAAATGAAATTCTTAAGAGAAAATTCTTAGAAGAAAATTCTTGCAACAAAACGTCTTTTTGGTGAAGAAAGTGTAAATATACAGTAGAAATCAATTTAAAAATATTCTGCACACACACACATATATATATATATATATGTGTGTGTGTGTGTGTGTGTGTGTGTGTGTGTGTGTAAGCAAATATATGGATATAGGTCCAACGGTATGAAGAAAAATATACGGAAAAAACAAACAAAAATCCTAATATGCAATTATGCTGTTTTAATGTTTAATGTCAACGTCGGACGTTTCGGTCTAATAGACCATCTTCAGGACATATTCATAAAACATAATTAACATTAGACATGTTGAATTGAATATAGTCTAATGTTAATTATGTTCTATGAATATGTCCTGAAGATGGTCTGACCGAAACGTCCGACGTTGACATTATATTAACATTAAAACAGCATAATTGCATATTAGGATTTTTTTTGTTTTTTCCGTATATTTTCTTCATATATATATATATATATATATATATATATATATATATATATATATATATAGAGAGAGAGAGAGAGAGAGAGAGAAAGAGATAGTTTGTGAGAGTTGATGCCTGTGTTATTTTAAAAAGTGAAATTAATGTCAAACTCCTTAGCAACACAGAGTTCCCCACTAAAATATAACTTTTGTAATAATAGGTAATAATTGAAATGCCCATTCTTTTAAAACCATTAAAAAGTTTCTAATTCTAAATTTTGCCTCAGTCTATTAAAATATTTAGAGAAATTTAGGTGGAAATATGTTGTTCACATCTGTTCGGTGTTGAAATTAGCATTTGAAATCTCAGTTTATAACTCATTTCCGTTGTTATTATAATAATATTTCGGTTGTTGTACCCATCGGCCTTCTTCAGGTGTTTATTTTCTGGGTAACCTACAAGAAATTCTGAAATGAGCCCTGTATTTATTCTACAGGGATAGATTGTTCTCGTCCCCTAGACATTGGCTGTGCATCGAGAACAGTCTACCCCTGTATATTAAACAACTTGTTTAGTTCGGTATTTCAGTAAAAATTTCCATTAAGTTAATAAATATTAACAAAAAAATACATAATATCCCACGACGACATTTAAATTTACACTTAAAATTGAAAAAAGAAAATTATTACTGCTAATCTTTTTATCATTTTTATAACTATTTTAAGCAAAAAACAGAGTTAGCGTCTTGATTTTCAAACGTATATTTAGCAACAGTTTCCGTAAACGTCATTTTTAAATGAACATTAGAATTTCTAATTTTTATTTTCAATTTTAAGTGTAAATTTAAATTCAAAATTAGATTATAGTTCAATTAAATATTTAACAACAGAAATAATTCCTCTAAACAACACCACGAACTCGTGAGACCCCAAAATATTAAGCAAACTGTAAACAGCGACCAATACTTGAAGATTTCATTAGGCATGAAACTTCAAGTCGTACTATTAGTATGGGATATTATATATTTCTATTAATATATACTTAATAGCTTTGTTACTTAGCTATGAGCACTGTTTTTCTTTCACCAAAGGATATATGTATATTTGTATGTGAACACTTACACGTTCATTTATTTATATTTATGCATTCGATTATATATATATATATATATATATATATATATATATATATATATATATAGGTAACAACACTAGTTTCGGAAAACCTTCGGTTTCTCGATTTGCTGATGGTCAAATCAATTTCGAAGGAAAAAAAGTTTTTAAACAAAAGAAAGAGCTATGAACATGAACGTCTGTCGAAAATAATCGTAAAGCATACAGGTCCAAAGCCCAAAGAAAAAAAACCCGATATGAGTAATCAACTAACTAAAAAAAGTGCTCAATACAAAAGTAGAACATACCTACTTTCCAGGCCAGGCCAGCTTTCCCTGTCTGGCTCTCTAGGTATATATATATATATATATATATATATATATATATATATATATATATATATATATATATATATATATAAAAGAATAAAAGACAGACCACGTTATGATTCCATTGTTAAGATTATACATTGAGCTCTCTGGATATCATCCTCCTCAGCTCTACCCATACGGATTACTTAAGTTTGCATAAACTATATATATATATATATATATATATATATATATATATATATATATATATATACGTTTTTTTTTTTTACCCAAAATCACCTTTCCTAATAGAATCACCACACCCTCAAGCCAAGATACACAACAAATATATCAAGAAATCAAAAGAAAACGGTTGAATCCGTCAACGCAACAATACAATCAATATTTCTACATGCGAAAACACTCTCTTCAAACATAATGTAATTGAGGAAAATTGACCATATGAATATACAATAGCGTTTCTAAATTCTTCTAGTTGCTAACGGCATTTTGTTTGTTGTTTATAGATACTTTTTCAATAAATTTATATCATTTTTTGCCTTGAAAAAGTCCACATTGAACGAAATGCGTCGACTAAATCTAGTTTTCCTATTGTCTTTTTTCCTTTATACATATTGTCGTATTCTACAGTTCTGAGACATTTTTGCATATATATATATATATATATATATATATATATATATATATATATATATATTATTGTTGAGGCAGCAAATTCTCTTTTAGAGATGTCTGATTGAATAAATATCTGACATTGTCTGCTAATTTTTAATAATATCCGTTCATACTCACAAATAACCTTTCGTGTATTGATGTTAAAGAATGAGAGAAATATATAGTTATTCGTAAGTATGAATAGATTTTTTAAAATTAGCAGACATAATGTCTGTAATTTATTCAATCAGACATACATACATATATATATATATATATATATATATATATATATATATATATATATATATATATATATGAGGTCGAAACGCTGTGGTAAGAACAATACAGATGAGGAGAAAAGTTTGAATATATATTGTGTAAATAAAATGAATTAAATTTAAAAATTAATGTGATTTAAATTAAAAATAAAGATCTGTTGTTATTCTGAATTAACTAGAAGTGACTGAAACAATGCGTTGACGTCATATCACCAATAATCTTTGAATGTATTTGGGAAATAGCTTGAAACATAGTTTTCAGCTTATTGATGCTACGTACCCTAAGGAATATGGTAAAACTGTCTATCATTTTCTGCTCGAAGTAACTTCTGTCAGCTTAATAATTCTCCTTGTCCTTCTTCTGTCATCCATTAACACAAACTCGGTTATTCAATTGCAAAATTGTTTTGGTGATGATTGGTCTTTTTCGTTTCTATATTTCAGTATTATATTCTTTACTTAATTCTCAGTCGTTAATTGGATTCTTATCATATCGTTATCAGTGCGTATCACGAAGCAAAAACAACGCTTCATAAAGTACCGAATACTGAACTGAAAAAACACTCACTTCATGCAACGAATTTTAGCTTCTCTTCATGCAAACCCGGAGTGAAGAATCACAAGTCAGCCATTTAGTCTGATGAATGGTTTTTAATTTAAAATGTCCATAGTTTTTTGTTTTTTTTATTTTCTCTTGCTCCAAAGCTTTCTCTTTTAATTTTAATTATTTTAATTTAATTTTTTTAAGTGACACTCACACAATTTTTACAATGATTTTGTCTTAGTGTCCCTTGCTTATGATTAAAGAATCGTACAACTTTATCAGCTTATGAAAGGATCTTAATTTTATTAAATCTATCCTCTCGGACGTATTCACCTACTGTTTCGCGATTAATCATTGCATTTTACGTATCCACAATCATATCTTGAGTTTCTTGATAAAATCCAAAGAGGAATCTGCAAAGACATCCTCAAAGACTTCGCATGTCAACTTCGGTCACTTTCCCAACGCCGTAATATAAATTCCTTGGACCATGGTAATTGTTCTGATAGGGTGCCGATCATAATCCCGAATCTTAAAATACCGAATGTCAAAATCGTAAAATTTAAAATCCTGAAATATGAAATCCTGAATTTATACGATCAAAATCCCGTAATTTAAAATCCTGAAAGATCTGAATCTGAAAAAAATAATCTTTGGCAGAAATTGAAAAAATAATTTGGAAATACTTTTATTTCTGAATATATGCAAAATAGTGTTTAAATATTGTTTATACATTGGAAACTTTGAAAATATATGAAAAAATATAAAATTAGAATATGGTATAAACGATGGGAAAATTTAGTAAGTTATGCTTATGTTGTTGCTTATAGGATTATTGAAGAGTTTCAAAAAGAACAGCAGCGTTTAGATAACGAATGTGAACGCATTCTCCGATGACAGTCTTGTCCAAAAAGAAAAAAAAAACTGTGTGTTTTATCGTGATGAAAGACTTAAAATATAGTTAACGGTAGTGAAAACCAGCCAGATCTTACGGACTCTTACCCATAATCTTTCATTATAAATTATTCATATATTTATTTTATATTTTTTAAAGAACTTTGAATATTTCAAATGTATAAACACTATTTAAACGGTATTTTGTAAATGCTTGTGAATCTGATCTTCCAAGATTTTAAATTTTGGGATTCTGATCTTTTTTTTAATTTCAGGATTTCAACATTCAGTATTTTAAGTTTCGGGATTATAATCCAAACCTGTTCTGATCAGCTATCATCTTTAGTACCTCAACAGCACGAATTTAAGCACAGTATTAGATTGGCAGGTAGGTTACATTATTGTACTGTTGAAATTGCTTGTTGTAATCATAAATTCTATGGTAATTGTTTCGTCTCGTTTGTGAAACTCTCTTCTGGCTTCCTACTTTTCAGTCATCTAGGATCTTCAAACATTTAAATGAAATGTCAATAATCATCTTTTGTGTTCTTGATTCCTGTTCTTTTATTGTGCTCTCTGTGGTTTCGTGTGGTTTATTTTGTCTTACGGTATATCAATCTCAATGGGTTATTCAATGCCGACAACATTTTTAGGATATATTCATGAATAAAATATGTATTCTTTGATTTAGATTGGTTTGGTTTATTTTGTTTTACGGCATATCAACCCCAATGGATTATTTAATGCCGACAAATTTGTTTTATTGCTAGTAATATTTTGTTTTGTCATAAATTTGCCCATAGCTGGGACCCTAACAAGTGCTACCACCCCAGGTCAGGGTGGACCTGGTAACACCAGCAATTAAGAGGTGGTTCCACACTCCTCAAAACCTCCTGATCAGAGGCCTTGCTGTTGGACGTAGTTTATAGTCTTACCCAGGACACGGATGTAGTTTAAGATCTTACTCAGGACGACTCTCTGTTCGTTTTTTTCTCACTAACCCATTCATGTTAGTAGCATTAAAGATTAAAAATTTCATTTCTTTCAAAATAAAGAAGAACACAAATACCAAACGTTCGTTTTATTTAATACATTTATTTTATCCAATTTCTTATTTATAGCAAATTAATACAAAAAGTGAGACGCAACGAATTGTTGAATTCTTTATACAATTAGAACGGTGTTATCTTTATATTAATCTATGAAACGCAACTCTGATTTCGTATAGGCGTAATAAAATAATAATAAAATAATAAAGAATAATAATATAATAATAATAAAAAAATAATAAAAAAATAAAATTAGAATAATAAAATAATAAAAAATAATAATAAAATAATAATAAAATAATAATAATAAAATAAAAAATAATAATAAAAATAATAACATTAGAAAATAAAATAATAATAAAATAATAAAATTAGAATAATAAAATTATAAAAATAATAGTAAAATAATAAAATTAGAATAATAAAATAATAAAATAATAATAATAAAATAATAAAAATGATAATAAAATAATAACATAATAAAATTAGAATAATAAAATAATAATAATAAAATCATAATAAAATAATAAAAAATAATAATAAAATAATAATACCAAAAATAATAATAAACTAATAAAATTAGAATAATAAAATAATAATAATAAATAATAAAATAATAATAAATAAAATAGTGTATGTCATTAAACTATATTTTGTCGATGTTCTTTTCTTTTTTAAAAAAAAAAATATTCAAGCCATAAATTGCTATTCGCCGAGTTCAGTATATCTCAGTTTATCCAATATTAAATTACGTGTGATTTCGAATCCGTTTTAGGTATCTATTTTGAATTTGGCATTTGTTTTTCGCAAGAATAAACCTCGTTGTTTCCTACCCTAGTGTGATCCGTAATAAGCAAAACCTCCTTTCTGTGCTGACAGTATGGCCGAATTCAAGAAAACTAATCATGGTCTAGTGTGATGCTTGGTCGGCAAATCGTCCTTTTTGCGCTTACAATATAACCAGATCCAGGAAAACTAATCGTTTTGTAGAGAGTTCGAGAATCGATGATCATCGTAGTATTAAGGCCTCGTATCAGACAAAATATAAACTTAGTAGATAATATTTCCTAAAAGGCCCCTGTCATAAAGCAGCGTTCAGGAAGATAGTCACGCAAGCGTTCGATCCCCAAGAAACCTCCCCAATCTCGCCTTCCTGTCTCAGAATAAACTGTGCTTAATGAATATATAATTAGCAGGCCCACAACAGTAAACTTTATTGAACCATTAACAGCGGCAGAATTTCCCGTTGTTCGTATTTGGATCAAAGAATCTGCCATTGCGTATATTCTAATTAACGGCGTTTAATGTTTTACGATCGTCTCACAAGTCATTAATAATGTCTGATTCACATTATCTGACCTTCTGGTCAAAGGTATCAATAGGTTATCGGTCTGCTTCGGGATTCAAATGATCTAATTCATAACAAAAAAAAAGTGGATAACAGAAATATATATTACCTTGAATTGGTAATACTGGAATAGAACAATGATTTAAAAAAAACACACCTAAACTAGTTTATCGGTCCTCTTTCGTCAGTGCAAAAATCGAGGACAAATGTGTACAACGTCTAAGAATGAACAACCACAAATACCATATGCGAGAAAATATAATATTAAAGGCTAATTATATTTAATCATACTAAGCCTTTCTGCTTGCAGAGAGGTGTCTGGTAGGACTTAATATACACGATTCCAACACTTTCAAGTTTCACATTATGAAATGGACAAAGACCGACAATTATTTTAAGACATTTTTATGTTTATACATTATTTTTATAGATATAGATATTTAAGTAAATGATCTGTTTATAATAAACAGTATTAAACAACATTTACCGGCCTGAATGTCCGAGAAATTTTCACAGAAAATATTTGTCCTCCGACAGGATTCGAACCTGTATCCTATACGGAACGGTCAGTTAGCGTGACGTGCCTTTACCGATTTGGCCACAGAGGAGCATTCGGTTAGCAAGGTCGAATTTTACTGTATTTAAACTTCAATCTTCTCATGGCGTATCAAATGTAAACAAAGTCCGATATTTAATTAAATTCGACCTTTTATACGGGTTCTAGGGGGAAGTTTTGGCTGAGCCTAAGGACTCGGATATCCCACATTGAATTCGGACTTGTGCCACATCTAACTGCGTGGGGCGGTTGGTAGATATCCTTCACTTGGAGATTCATTGTGGAATTCATTTGACTTACTTCTAGCAGTTGATTACTTCTTCTACGCGCCGCTGGCGTATCTTATATGTGTTGTTCGTGTCCTAAGTATTATCGTTCATTACCAATCTTCGTGTGATTATTCTATTCAGTAACCTTTTCTTGGTTACAACACACCCACAGATCTCTTCACAGAAATAATCACACGTGTGCGCGCATATACTGCGTTTGAATTGCCTCCATCTCGATTAAAGATATCCAGATTAATAATGTCAACTTGTAGCAAAGGTAAGTAGGATGATTGTGTTGCCTCGGGTGAGCAAATACTGAAGAGGTCTCTTTCACTTTCTCATGTTACGATCTTTCTGCTTAAGGCATGTAACGTTTCTTTCTAACTAATTCGATCTAGTCTGTCTTTATTTCTATGAACCGTATACGTTTATCGGACGTTGACTAATCGAGTATGTTATTTCGCCATCTGGATCTTGGTCAACCGTGCTTTCTTCGACCAGAGATAATTCCTCAAGACAATTCTTAGACTTCTATTTTTGACTGTTTGATATAGGTTGCTTTAAACATTTTCTTTAAAAAAGCGTACCATGAAGAAAAAAGAGTTGGAGAAAGGCAAATTTTTATCGTCAAAATGTTTATGGTAGTTTTAAGAGGAAAGCCTCAAGTATTTTTTTATTATTTCATTACATTTTGAATCCCTCCTAGCACAATTTTGGTTAAAAAAAAATCTTGTTGTTCTTGCGTCTGTACGGTTGCCAAAAATTAATGTTAGAAAATTTAGCGCTCCTTTTGTGGTAAAAACACATTGATTTGGAAATTCTTGCAAAAATCAAATAATTGTTGAATTTTAATGAGATTTTTCAGGACTTATACACAAATGAATGAAATTATTTAAGAATTTGGGTTTTTTATAAAAATATTTTCTTTTTTAATATCAGTTAACTACCACATACTTAATTTTCTGAAATGTCAAAAAATTAAATTCCTGCCTCTTCACAGAAAGATTTATCGAAAATTTTTTCTGAATTGTAAAATAAAAAATGCAATAAATCTATGAAATTATTTAATTAGGAAAGCTTTTAATTGCCATTATAAATAAAATATAGTAAGGATATTATTGTCTTTTTTTTTTTTCGATGAATAATTAAATTTACAAGAATTTTTTTTCGTTTTTTAAAATTTTAATTAGAAAAAATTATCAAATTTTAAATCTTTTAAAATTCTGTATTAATTTCAGCCTTTTAGATAATAGTATTATTAATTGAAAACTATATTTCCAAATTATAAATACAAATAATTGAACAATAACATTTCTTTTTAATTTGAATTTTTTTTATATGTACGATATTTGTAAGCACTGGCAAACATAGACAATATTATCAGAAAATATGCGTGATAACTCCAGTAAATTTAAAGCCAATATTTTTTAAAATTTTATTTCCTAAATATTTAAACACTGAGCACTTAAAAATTGTATAAACAGGTTCTCACGTCACTTTTTCAATTATTTTTTTTACAGATAAAGCCTCCGTAGAACAACATTAAATCTTTCATCACGCTGTCACACGTCAAACCAGCTATTGTCTTAACTTAAAGTAAATAATATATGGTTCAGATCAGATTAATTATACTTTATATCAGTTAATATGGAAGTTTCAGAAAAGTATATTTTATTTTTGGAATATTTATAATAAAGGGAATTACATTGCGGCGAAAGACGATTAAAAAGGGAGTTAATCATTTATTTTAGCAACAAAAAATCATTTCAATCAATTTAGTTATTGAAATACAGCAAAGTATTTTACTTATAGGAAATATTCACTTTAATCTATTAGCTTGTAATTAAAACTAGAATAAAATCGCTAAGAAAGATTTATCATTCGTAAAAAAAATCATTTTTCGTGGTTGTCCTTAATTTAATATCTCCAAAAAGTGATTTTCTTTTCATTCTGTCAAAGAGGGGATCCCCGCCATATATAAACGGACTGTTGGTCTTTACATCGTACGCGTTTGTTTTGATGTTTTTTCATCCAAATGAATTGATGCTATAATATTAACAATATCGTTTGGAAGTGAGTGTCTCTGCTAAGTTTTCTGACAGTAACCTATCTACCCTGCTTCTTTTCTATAAATATTGTTATGGTAATTGTTCCGATTAGCTATATCTTTGGTCCCTAGACTTTATCAATTTAAGCTCAGTACTAGATTGGAAAAAAAAAAGTCATATCCTTTCACAAATGAAATGGCTAGATCTAATCGGAAGTTCTATGTTAACATTTTCTTCGTCCGCACTTTTCCCTTGCGGAACTCTCTTCTGGCTTTCCAGTCAATTTTCATCTTCGTAAATTTAAATGCAATGTCAATCGTTAAATTCTATCTTCTTAATTCCTAAACCTTTATTGTTCTCTTTTAAGAATAGATAACGTTTTGTTTCCTCACATTATCCCATACTCAGTAGGCCATTGCGTTTTAGTGACCTTATTGTCTTGCTTGGGATGAAAGATAATATTTTAACAAGTTTACCAAAATTTTATATCAAATCTGATAGGATAACGCACGACACGTTTTCTGTATACATTGAAACAGCAGTGAACTGAAATGGTTGTTAACTGGAAATATAGAAATCCTTTTGATGGTGGTAAACGGCCAATCTATCTATGTGTATTGCAATAGGAGTAGATAGGCTTGACCTTCAATTATTTAAATGCAATGCCAATTGTTACCTTCTGTCTTCTTAATTCCTATTTATATATTGTTCTCTCTCCTTAACGTTTTGCTTCCTCACATAGCCCCCATACCCATTAACGCCTTGCGTTTTACTGGCTTTATTATCTTGCTTGAGATAAAATGATTTTTTAAATAGTATGCCAAAATTGTATATCAAATATGATAGAACAACTCACGACACGTTTTCTGCATACATACCTTTCATTGCTACAGCAGTGAACTGAATTGGTCGATAATTGGAAGTATAGAAATCCTGTAGATGGTGGCAAAGGGCCAATATATCTGTGTGTATTGTAAAATGAGCAACAGCTATTTCAAATGTTCCTGATGATATGTTTGTGTTTGTAATTGCCTTGTATTTTAATGATTATTGGGTCCAATTGCGTATTTCTGCATTTATGTTTCTAAGCAGATAAATCTATCCACAATTAATATTCTATTGAGCTTTTCCGTGGGGAGATATATTATGGAAAAGTTTTTTTTTACGTAAACACCACTAATTAACTTTAAAAGTTTGTTGGGTGTGATAGATTATGAAAGCAATGAAATATATTCTTTTTTACGCAGACTTAGAAAATGTGTAGGTTCTGTGACATATCACAGCAAATCATAGACGTGCTGAATAAATTAGATGATACTTTGAATTGCTATCAAATGTTGCTGTCATATCCGCAAAAGTCCGCTCACTTTTTTATTCGTTTCCTGTGATATCATACCGTGATGCAAAAGTGATAGTATTGGCTTCAGTCATTTTGCGATCGCCATAATGTGGCTTCCCTCTGCCTTTTCTATAAATATTTTCGCGGTAATTTTTCTGATTAGTGTTCCTCTTTGCTACTAGATTGGAAGCTAGGTATCATCATTTTACAGTTGAAATCACTCCTGTAACTGTAAGTTCTCTGCTAAAAGTTTCTTCGCTCGAACTTCTCCCTTGAGAGACTCTCCTCTGGCCTCTTACTTTCCGATCAACTTTGATCATGAAAAGTTTAAATGCGATGTCAATTGTTATCTTTCGTATTCTTAATTCGTTTTCTTTTATTGTTCTCGCTCCTTAATAATGTTTTCTTTTTCTTTTTCTCATATTCTTTAACACTTAATAAACTCTTGTGACTTAGTATCTTTATTACCTTAATTGTAAAATTATTAAAAGAAATAGGATATGTACCGGAAACGACATCTGCTTTACCAAAATATGTACTGTGTATCTGAGGTACCCAACGACATTCCACCTAAATGTTTATATACTTCAGTATTTTTAAGCAATTATTGACTTTATATGCCAATATTATTTTTTTAATTGTAAACATTATATTTAGCAGTTATACGTGCTTTAGAATTCCTTCTTAAAACAGTGGAATTAATATCTAAGTTCCTAGGGATCGAAAGTTTTTATAAAGAAAACGTGACTCACGACTAGGATCAAAACATTGTTTTCTTTTTTAAATTCGGAAACAACTTTCAAACGAAACCAGATTTAACTTTACACGACGAGGGGCATATTTATTTTAAATTAAGACTTTCGATGTTTAGGCCGGTGTAACATTGTGTGAATGAAGTAGAAGAGAATAATTAGAGGTTAAGGAATAGGAAAATAAACTAAATAAAATCCAAACAGGTTCTTGGAAATACATGGTAACTGTGAAATATATATTTGTGAAATATATATTTGCTGACTGTTACAATTCCCGCGGAAAAGAAAAAGCATATAGTGGTGGCCCTTGAATTGACGAATCAGTAAATAGCTGATTAATATCTTGGTTAAAAGAATTTTCTCCCAACCCGCTATATTCAATGTTTTTGAGTGGGAAATTTCTCTTTGTAGAAAAAATACGTGTCCAAAACTACTACAATTGAGAAATCTGTATTATTAACCTCTTCACTTCTCTACTGACAGTAGGGGACACGAGGCAAAGTGCTATGTTAAGGGTTTGTAGATATGAATAGGAGGGGAAAATAACGGTTCAATCTAGACTTGAACAGGAGTGTGTTCCACGGGGCATTGATTCGTAGGAAGAAGACGATTGAGTCAAGCTGATGAAATATGGTAGGAATAAGGGTTGTATCCTACTATGTAAGTGGCATGGTGGATCCTAGCCGTAAAGATTAGACCTGGCTAAAACCAAGAAATGAAGTTCGTCAGGTCACTTTCTATAGAAGTAGTGACAGAACAGCGAGAGACTCGCCACATTTCGCGGCTGGAGAGTGAAAAATAATTCTTTTCCAACAAGGAACCGGAGACGCTTTTGAACCCTATCAAGACTGCAAAGTTAGGAATGGGAAGCTCCGTCCCAAATATGGCAACAGTACTCCATATTCGGTCTAATCTGGCACTTATAAACGTAGAGGATAGCATGAGGAGTCGGGTACTTACTGGAGTGTTACAGAAGCCGATCATTTTACCTGAATCTTTAACGATAGATCGTATATGACTTTCACTTGAGGTCGGGTGTGAGTCTGAGGTCCAATATTCTCTCAAGACACGGTACCTCCTCGAGGGAACATCTGTTCATCGGGACATGTGTGGTAGTTCGGGGTCGGATCGGTGGTGAGTGAATGTACCTAGTTTGGTCTTCGAGGCATTAGAATGTAACCAGACAGCTTTTTTTCCCCACTGGTAAGTTATTGTTAGATACGGAGAGAGGTCAGCTGCCAATATCTGATCGTCAAGTGTTTTTGAAGTGCTTCCCATGTATCATCATATCATCGACATAGATGTTTACAAATGATCTGAGTATATTCTTCGGCAGATGTAAACTAGAAAGACGGCTGATCCGATAAATGAACTCTGGAGGACGGCTACGTTGACTGCCAGGGCCTCGGAGGACTGGCAGTTAATAACTACCTTCAGGGATCTACCTGTTAGGAAGGATTTTACAGACTATTTGAGTTGTGCTAATTAATATTACAGAAAAAATACTGTTAGTTCATCCAATACAAAGACCAAGGGCGACTCGAGGAAAGGGGTTACGGATTAAGATTGTTGTTAGGACAGTAAAAGAGAAATTATCAGCATGATTAGAATAGATATCGGTTGAACCTGGACTTAAAGAGATGAATATCTTCTCAGGTGTTTGTAACACAATGTACCGGTTCTGGGGAAGATTAGAAAAAAAAAAGAAGTTTAATTTGATTTTGGGACAGTGACAAACGTAGGGCGACCTTGGTGTGTCGATCTGAAAACCGCTATGAGAACTAAAGTAGCGAAATAAACTATACGACCCCCTACCGAAGAAAACGACCACATACGTAACCACATGTGATTTCACTGTGTAATGCTTATAAAGGGCATTTGGATAGCGAAAGATTCCTTTCAAAAGCTAAGCAAAGTACTAAGAAAAGGGAAAACTTCGTTAAATTATATAACTGTGGGGTAATATCGGCCCCATTATATGACGGTGAAGGTGGGATTATCTCCTCACAGCTGAAGAAGAGACTTGAACCAACAGAAATGTTTCTAAAGAAGGTTGCTGAGAATACCATGGAATGATCATGTGAGCAACGACGAAGTTTTAGAGAAAATTGAAACGAAAAGGACACTTATACTTAACATCAGGTTGCCGCATTTGAAATCTCTAGAGCATATTATGAGGAAAGAAGGCTTGGAAAATTCGCACCCACTGGATAGTTTGAAGGCAAGCATGACAGAGGAAAACAGCGCAAAACCTACTTAACGAGCTTGTGTATATGGTTGGTAGAACAGGGATTAGGAGTGATAGCAAAAAGATAAACTTTACTAAGATCTAAAAAGGACAGGAAGTTGGGGAGAGCCATGATCGCCCAAGTTCTCAAGGAACTCGGCAAATAGAAGAAGAAGAAGAAGAAGAAGTTGTTGACAGAATAGTTTTTTAGGAGAGATGGTAAAAGAAAACAAAATGGTGTCAAAACATTATGAAAGTGTAAAAATAGGTTTTAATACCAGAAATACTTTGTAAAAAATTATTACCAGCAATAATTTTTTGAAAAAAGAAACCAAACCAAACAAAATATATGAGAAACGACGAAGATTTAGAGGAAATGGATAAAGGAAACTTATACTTGACATAAGAAAGAGAGAGTTGGGCACCTAATGAGGAAAGTAGGCTTGGAAAATCTGCCACTCATAGGACAGATTGAATGCAAGAGGGACAAAGTTACTTTAAGTAAATAGATGACAAAACAAGGTATAGGAGAGGTAACAAAAGCAGAAAATCTTTAAGAGCTACAAAGTACAGAAAATTTTGGAGAGCCATAATAGCCAACGTTCTGGATGGACATGGCACATAAAAAAGAAAAAGTATTTACCAGTAAGATGGAGAGTGATGCTCGTGCGATTGTATTCGCTTTGTGCCTTGTCCAGTTTGGCTGAAAGAAAATGAAATTGGCACTGTCTCTTTTTCTCATTGTCTGATGAAAGAACCCTACCGATTGAGAGATCTGGCGCGTCTGTGGCCATTAATACTTTAACGTTTGGATATTCTGTGATATAACCGTGTTTAATATAATTCACTAAGATTTTGCTTTGCATTTACAAACGTTCTTTTTGCTTCGGCGTTAAATTTGATATGTTGAGACATGGTTTTTAGAATCCGACTAATGCTTTTAAAACATGAGAACACTTTTTAAATAAAACGTCTATAAAAGTTTATGAAACCTATCAACTGATTTAAGATATTGGTCTTAGGAAATTGCTTATCGCTATCTACTATTTCAAGAATCACAGTTTTTCCTCTGTTATTTTTGTCCAAGGAAATGTAGCCCGGTTGCGTCAAATATACATTTATCTGTATTGATTTTCGGCTCGAAAGTTTCTAGAACGTTGGTAAATGTTCCTACTTCCAAGTATGTCTTGAATGCATGGATACATGTAAGTTAGAACATTTTTAAGTCTTCGTATCATCAATTTTGAGCCGGTGGGACTGTATATTTTCAATATCACCTCCCTTCAGTACGTAAGCGTTTATGTGTCTCCATATATTCTTTTTATTATTATGTGATTTGCTATTTGTTGATGGGAAATGTAGGGGACTTATTCCCCGTAGTCTTCTCCACGGTATGAAATTAAGAGTTTCCAAACTCTTAGATAAGAGTTTCCATACTTTTAGATAAAGTTCCCATACTCTTAGATAAGAGTTTCCAAACTCTTAGATTTCTATACTCTTAGATAAAAGTTTCCAAACTCTTAGATTGGGTTCCATTCAAGACTAATAATGTCAGTCTACCATTCTATCTAAGCACAAGCTATGTGAATATGAATGCAATACAATAAGTGGAGTTTGGCCTGGGCTACATTAAACCAACCATTTTTCTGAATTCCAAAATGTCTGAATGAGTTTGTTACTACCGTTATTAGCTAGCTAGATAGATAGATAGATAGATAGATAGATAGATAGATAGATAGATAGATAGATGTGAACAGAATGAGATAGATAGATAGATATGAACAGAATAAGATAGATAGATAGATAGATAGATAGATAGATAGATGTGAACAGAATTAGATAGATAGATAGATAGATAGATAGATAGATAGATAGATATGAACAGAATAAGATAGATAGATAGATAGATAGATATGAACAGAATTAGATAGATAGATAGATAGATAGATAGATAGATAGATAGATGTTAACAGAATTAGATAGATATGAACAGAATGAGATAGATAGATAGATAGATAGATAGATAGATAGATAGATAACAGAATTATAGATAGATAGATAGATAGATGTTAACAGAATTAGATAGATAGATATGAACAGAATGAGATAGATAGATAGATAGATAGATAGATAGATAGATAGATAGATATGAACAGAATGAGATAGATAGATGTGAACAGAATTAGATAGATATGAACAGAATGAGATAGATAGATAGATAGATAGATAGATAGATAGATGTGAACAGAATTAGATAGATAGATAGATAGATATGAACAGAATTAGATAGATAGATAGATAGATAGATAGATAGATATGAACAGAATAAGATAGATAGATAGATAGATATGAACAGAATAAGATAGATAGATAGATAGATAGATAGATAGATAGATAGATAGATGTTAACAGAATTAGATAGATAGATATGAACAGAATGAGATAGATAGATATAGATAGATAGATAGATAGATAGATAGATATGAACAGAATGAGATATTAGATAGATATGAACAGAATGAGATAGATAGATAGATATAGATAGATAGATAGATGTGAACAGAATTAGATAGATAGATAGATATGAACAGAATTAGATAGATAGATAGATAGATGGATAGATAGATAGATAGATAGATCTTTAAATTTGGAAAACCTCAATTTTAAATGTTTAATTTTTTTAGATTTAAATTTCACGTTTTTTCTCCTCAGACGTGTCTAGACACATAATCTAGCCGACATTAATCAGTTATACCAGGCGTTTATTTTCATTTTGTTTTTAAATATCCGACATTGTGATAACAGAAAATCTGCAAGAAAGTTGAACTGTTCTAAGAACCTGGACGCCAATTTACCGTAGATGATTTAGCAAACAGTGCAAATAGTTTTTCTTTTAATTAAAGAATTATTTTTAAAGAAAATAAATGGTCAATCTTATTACGGTGAGCGACTGATATATTGAGTGTGTTGTTTTGTAATAGATCCCTTTTGTGTTCATATAATCTTTTATTTCAATTATTCAAGGTTTCTTCTATTCATTCTTTGTGGCAATTATTACAGATTTGTTGTAACCTAGAAAGGGTTAATGAATGAGCAATAACCAAAACGGAGGTTGGGAATAAAATGGTAACCAAAAATAAATCAACAAAATACAGTAGTCGCCAGCGGCGTAAAGTAGGTAAACCACTGATAGTAGGGGACTACTTAGACATCATATTACCCCTCACTTACAATAGTGTCCAACGTATTTATGAGGAATGGGACATACCCACCAGTGTTCTTAGCTACGGTATATAACAATATTTGATGTCAGTGCAATTATAGCCACTATTTTTTTATTATTATGTTTTAATAATTTTTTTCAAGATTATCTGTACATCTATAACTTAGTTTTAGTGTATTTCTGCTAAAATCATACTGATTAGATTATTTCTGGGGAAGTGTTTATCCGTTAAATGGAAGAACTTCTGCCCTAACATAGTACTAACCATTTGGTTAAATGTAGGTATGTAGTAAAGGATTTTCTGTTTCTATTCTTATTCCCACGATTGCTGTTGTTACGTTTTATATATTTGTTGTAATCTAGAATGAGTAATAACCAAAACGGAGGTTGAATATGAAATGGTAATCTTTATAACATCAACAAAGGAAAATACTCACCAGCGGCGTGAAGTAGGTAAACCACTGCTAGTATTGGACTACTTAGACAGCAGATTATGATAGTTACCTACCTCCCCCACAAGGTAGGATTCGGCACAAGGCTAAATTTAATGTAGGGTAATCCGAGTCCGTGGGCTTGGGCAAAAATTTCCCGTAGAGCCCGCATACGCGGGATCGGGTATCAAGCTCTCCGAACGAGACTCTACCCTTCGGCATAGCCTCGTCCAGATTCCTCTCTGCCCAAAGGCAGAGAATTCGACACGGCAGGAGCTTCCCACGCTGACAGCTTGGGTAGGATATTACCCATGCTTACAGTAGTGTCCAACTTATTTATGAGGATTGGGACGTAGCCATTAGTGTTCATGGGTACGGTATATATCAGTAAGGTAATATATCAGTAAGGTAACCGCACTCATAATGGTAATGGTAACGGTAATGGTAATATTATTTGTTTCCTAATAAGGGAACATTCGGCATCCATGAAGCAAGCAGTCAGTGTTACAGTCGGTTGAAATTTATAAAATCTTTCTATTTAAAATTTTTTTATTAAAAATAGGTTTCTCAAGTCCACTTTTATCGCTCTTTCCAGTAGTGGTGGGTGGTTTCCTTCCTAACTTTTATTTAAATTATTCAAGGTTTCTTCTATTTATTCTTTGTGGCAATTATTACAGGTTTAAAGTAGTGAATAAAAGTTTAAAGTTTATTAAGTTTAAAGTAGTGAATAAAATCAATATCTTGATTATGTCATTATTTTCTCTTCGATGATATCCATTTTAGTACTTGCTGGTTTTGGAAGTCATCAACTGAGGTGGTTTCTCTTATTTTGTACAGGTCTTTATTTGTGGTTCTCTAACGCCAGTCCACAATATTAAAAAAAGAGAGTATTCGCTAAGATCTACAGGCTTCGCTTGCTCAAAGCCATTTTTAAAGGTTGATCTTAGAATGCGTTTGTATACATCAGACCGTTTATATATTCCTGAATGGGTTTTGGAGTAATTCATGACACGCATATAAAAGTCTCGATCTGATGAGATTTATTTTGTAAAAATACAAAAGTGTGGCACAAGGCCGAAAAAGGGGGCGCCCTGAGGCTGGTCATCACTGCTATCCTATTCGCGACCCATTCACTCGTTACAAGAACCTGTCAGTCATCAATCAACCCTACATTCACCATAATACCACACACACTCGTGGGGGTGGAGCTACAAAAAGCGTACCCCATGAAACGAAAATTTCATGAGTTTTTTTGTTGTTGTTTTTTTTACTGTCCTATATTTAGATAATCCGATTCGCGACCCATTCACTCGTTACAAGAACCTGTCAGTCATCAATCAACCTTCCATTCACCATTATACCACACACACTCCGGGTGGGACCATAATACCCATGAAACCATGAGTTTTTTTGTTGGGTGTTTTTACAAAATATCTAGGTAATCCGATTCGACCCATTCACTCGTTAAAGAACCTTCAGTTTTTTTTTTCAATAATACCATTTCTAGAACCAGTCGGGGGGAGGGGGGCAAAAGGTTTTCATGAAAATTTCATGTTTTTTTTTTTTGAAGATAGTTAAATTGACTTGAGTTTTCAGTTTAATCATTTAGTTTTATAGTAAATTGCGATGCTGAGTGAAACTACGTCTGGGACAGATTATTCTAGGTTCAATTTCCTTATCCTCTATAGTAAATTTATTACAACGTTTCCATACACCGAGGTAGTTGACGTATTTAGTATTTACTAATTCAACATCAGGATTATTCCTTGTTATTACATATGTCTGAATTGTTACTTTAGAATTTGAGCAGGGCCAACTGAGGTGAATCCACTTGTTTCTGTATGATCTTTGACGAGAGTTCTAATCATTTCTCTGCTGTGAAAGAGTTTAACTCAATGTTTTTAGAAAGAAGTAAATTGTAAGTGAGAAATTGAATTAATTCGATATTTACATTCCGAAGAATATCCTCATCTTTGTTGTCACTATCAAATCGTTTTAGTCGTTGTAACCTCTGACCTCCCTCAGGTGTTTGTCTATCCGGATAACGTTTAAGGGATGTTGTTTTCAATCTACGAGAGTAGAGTCCTCTCATTCGGCTATCTATATCTAGGGATATCTCATTTTGTCCTTTTTAATACTGTTCAGTTATTACTCACTGTGTTTCTACTGAGTCATTATGTCTTCTCCCAGAGATTTAAATTATTTCTTTAATCCACTACGTTGTCAACTCAGTTGGCATTATATGATTATAGTTACTGCTTTTAGTTTATCGTACACATTTTAACTGACCTTAAAAGTCTACTGAGTTTATTTAAATGTTTTTGAGCAACCAACCGTGTGAAATTTATTCGAATTCTATCATTGGTTTAAAATGCTTTAGAAATTTTGATTGGCTCATTTAAATGTGTTATTTTTCCTTTTTTCTTCCAACGACAATTCGTGTCTCTTTTTGCGTCAATATTTTAAGGTTTATTTTAGAATATAAGTCAAGTTGAATGCGTTTCTCTTAATCTAGCTTAGGAGTCTTTTCGACTACATTGAAGGGAGATGTGGTATGTAAAATTCAGTACGTATGTTTTTATTTAATATATGATCTTGTAGTTTATTATATGAGGTCTGATAAAAAAAATTCTATCGGGACTGGTTCTATGGAAAGAAAACTACAGAACATATTAATTCGGCATTTAAACTCCCTCGAAGTAGGCTACTCCCGAAGTCATACACTTTATAAAGCGTCGTTTCCATTAATAGGAGTATTCCTTGAACTTCTTTTGGCATAGCGAACAGCTGCCTCGTCACACTCACTTGGGTTTCCACAACGTTCGAAATATTCTTCCTTTCAAGTGGGATTTGATTTTCGAAGAGAAAAACGCTAGAAATGGCGATACCTGGGGAATAGGGTGGATGCCAAACGTGGGGGATATTTTGCTTGGCTAAAAGCTACTGAACAAGCCAGAATCACTTTTGGAACGTCTGTGATCCGGTGAGATTTTGGACAGTTTACTTCCAAGAACTAACATAAACAATGGAAAGTGTTGAGAGCGTTATAAATGAGAATGTATATACAGCAGAATTCAAGGTCAACCTGTGCCAGGCGGCTTCACTCTATGTGTTATAGTTTCGTTACCATAGGAACAGTCTCGAAACTTTTTGATAAGTTCTGACCGGCGTTTCAAATTCTCTAAGATCTAACATCCATCTTGATAGAAACATAATGAAACTGTTTAACTTTACTTCTGTCAACGCTTTTTCTTTTGGATTTCAAAATTAGATCTCAGCGTTTCTTTTTTTTCGTGCCAATATTTTAAAACCTTCTTTTGAGTATATAAGTCAAGTTTAGTGTGTTTCCGTCATTCAAATCTGAGAGTCCTTTGTGACTATATTGATCAATCCCACAAAGTTACCACATTTAGATCGAGATTGTATCAAGCAACACCCCTTTCTCATTTCTACAAAATAAAGATGTCCATTCAAAATTCTCTAAAGGTTACCAAAAATACATATTCTGGACAGAGTTGGCAGGTAAACCAACTGAAACACTTCAAACATTTTAATAAAAAACACAAAGATAAGGACGCTCGTCAAAAATAACCATTAAATAGTCCCAAAACTTGTCTCCAAATTTAACAGATAAAGAAAGCATTGAGCCTGCTTATTAAAATCTAGATATACATATATTCAAATATAATCAGAATTAAATGGGTTTACATATTTAATATGGATATGTAAGTAGCTATTAGTTGATTTTACAAGGAGTTTGTTATTCCATCATTTTTTTTTATTGGTTTCATTCTTCAGTTGATGTCAGGTGTTGATTTGCCAAGTCCTGACGATCCGAGAAAGAAACGTAACGGACATAGTTTCAATTAATTTCTGTCTCTATTTAATTTTTTTTAGATTCTCGCATAGACTAAGCTTTTGAAATTGGATTAGCTGATTTTAAGGTTGCATAATTCCTTTGAACATTTTTTAATTGATTCATTTGAATGAGTTATTATGAGTGGCAGAACTAATTTCAACACAGATCTAATTTCAACTCGGAATTAATTTCAACTCGGAACTAATTTCAACTCAATTTAAAATCAAAGTTACCAATTTCCGTGAATTCCTAAACAAAATGCAATGAGTTGGCGTTCATTTTTTTAAATTTAGCATTAAAAATCCTTAATAGATAATTCAGAACTCATCTTTTGTGCTACTTTTTATTTTTTGTTGCAAATGAATAAAGTGGTACATTTTTTCTTTACTCTATTCATATAAATCTGATCAAAAAATGCAATGTTCTTTGTAGTAAGAACAGTTGAAATTAGTTTCAAGTTGAAATTAGTTCCACGTTGAAATTAATTCTGAACCCCGTTATTAGAATTGAAATTTGAAATGTGGACCTTTGTGTGGCAACGAACGAAAAAATTCAATTGAATTCGTTTTTATTATCCCAACTATGGAGATATTTGTAACTATCACTGTTACTTACTCCACCTTGTCTTAGGCACGTGTTCTCTAATTTGGATCTCCAAATGTAAGATGGTTCTCACCACATAGCCTCACACCGACATTTAAATCGATAAATCACGGAACTAATTATCAGGTAGTGTAAACTATCCTTAGCGAAATATGGGAACACCAGAATAGTATTAAATACAGAATGCACCTTACCAGAAGAAAAATTAGAAAACACACACGATGATACCCTATCAGCAGGTCCAAAAACAGGAGCCTTCAAACGCTTAACCTTACCTTCCACACGTTTAACAACATTCCCAGGGTAATCATTATCCCGGAAAATATTGTAAACGTTCCTCCTCCGACTTACAAGGCGAACATATCATCAAAACACGGTGGACCCAAGTAAAAATTTAATTAATCTTATGGGACCTAGAAACAAAAAATTTCACTTGGTGTCAGTTATATTCCATGCGTAATACACGCATAGGTGATCATGTATCTTTCGATATATGACTGACGAGGCAGATTTCTCCCTCAGTAGGTTGCCATTTCTTTTTGTGATAGACCAGTTGCCATCCAAGGCTATAGAATCCGGTCTGTCCTGCTATTTTCCCCATAGCTAGCGGGAAGAAGAAGATCCATACCTTTCCCAAGGGTATTAGCACGTAAGTGAATGTAAGGGATTCGACTGGAATTCGAACTCGGCTCTCCCATTCCTCAATCCGAGCCGCTATCCATTACTCCACCATGCCTCCTATTGGTGTACTACCCAGTAAAAGTGGGCCTACGATATACGCTGGTAATAAACCGCACCTGCTCCCGTTCACGAAGCACATCCGAAAAGATTAACGCAGAATTACTCTTCACTTCTGTAATAAACTGAAGGGGCAGGTAAAGAGAATTAAGCTTAAGATTACGGTACACCGCCATTACGAAAGAAATAAAAACGGAAAAGTAACATCAACATAATGTAAGTAAATACACGGTCTGTGGAATCTTTTAAATAAATGATGTTTATGAAAAAGGACAAGAATATTGGTCCCAACGGGTTACCCATTGATATGCCATCAATCTGAATATAGATAATATTATTAAAAGTGAATTCAGAACCCTCAGTTGTTAAATGCATAAACTTCATAAACAAGTTTACTGGAATACTTGGAGAATCAAGATGACTACTATAAAGAATATTAGTAGAGATTTGTAATGTCTCCCGTCGAGGAACATTAGTGAACAAGCTGACAATATCAAAAGAAACCATCAGTTTATCTAACAAACACAGCGGAATCTTTAATAAATTAAGAAAACCGAAACGTTTCAGGGTCAATAATAGAAGAAATCAAAACAGAAACCGGCTGCAGTAATTCAGTCAACTATTTTGCCCATTCGTGATATACCGAGCCCACCATGGACAAGATAGGTCTAAATGGAATACCAGCTTTATGAACCTTCAGTAAGTCAGTTATGTGCTATGCGTGATACACGCGTAGGCGGTCATGTATCTTTCGATATATGACTGACGAGGCAGATTTTTTTTCCCACGGTAGATTGCCATTTCTTTCTGCGGTAGACCAGTAGCCATCCAAGGCTATACAACCCGGTCTCTCCTACTATTTAATCATAGCTGGCGGGGAGAAGAAGATCATTCATACCTTTCCCAAGGGTATTAATACGTAAGTGAATGTAAACCCTAAATACGCGTGCTTTGAGGACCTGTAGGTCAAACCCGGTCGTACACCAACTTGGAAGGAAACTTACTTTTAAACACAGGAAACAAACGTCTATGCATTTATCTCCATTTTCTTGGTACCGTCACAAGAATCAACAGGACCAATCTTAGAATAATGATTCAAGATAACTTCCATCTTATTAATATAGACCTGCTTGACCAACGCAACAACTCTAGACACTTTAACAGGTTTAGTGATGTAAATATTGCACCTGGGTTTTAACAGCTTAATTGTCTGGCAAAGAATACGTTTCTAAGAAAGAAAATCCTGCTCAATAGGAAGAGACGAATATTCACGTGTAAGATCAAAGAATCGTGTCTTCCATAAGGACAGTTTATTAGTAGAGCTAGGTTTATGCAAATTTAGCTTAGAAAATATTGACTCTAACTCAGCAAACACCTGTTTCTTACTAATCCTAGTAGGTGGACTGCAAAAATCCAAACCTTTCGAGAGAACCAAACGTTCAATTTCTGTGAAACGAGAGAAATTGAATGAATGTTTATTGAAATCGACATTTTCAGTACCATATCTCTTGCAAACGAGACAAATCAAATATTTCCTATTTTTTCAAATTGACACGCTCTTCAAAATGCAAAATCCCTGATGAAAAATAGCGTCAAAAGCGGAAAAAGTCATAGAATGATAAAGTGTCCCTAGTTGGCTCTCTGTGCCGCGCCAGGAAATTTTTCTCCCCGGAATCGATACTTCAAATATACAAATCAATCATTCGCCCTTGCATGGAGTATTGCTGCCATATATGGTCTGGGGCACCTTCTGTTTACGTCCGAGTTCTTGACAAGATCCAGAGACGGATATGAAATGTAATTGGCCCTGATCTGGCGTCTCGTCTACAGTCACTCTCTCACAGACGCGCCGTCGCCTCTCTCTGTCTTTTCTACAAATACTTTCATGGTAATTGCTCCGATGAGCTGCTTTCACTGGTTCCCAGACTCCATGAATTCAAGCGCCCTACGAGGCTGGCCTCCCGCTCCCACCCTTACACTGTAGAAACGTTTAAGTGTAGCCGTCTCTTCTACTCCAATAGCTTCATACCTCGCACCTCTCACCTGTGGAACGCCCTTCACAATTACTGTTTCCCTGAGAGCTATAATCTCCAACTATTCAAATGTAACACCTCCAGTTACCTTGATATACCCACTATCCTTTTCCTCATCCTTTCTTCTATCACTCCTATCTGCTCTCGCTCCAAATCTTCTGCAACCCCCTGCATCCTAGTGGCTTCACGCCTTGCTCGGGGCGTAATGCTTTAAAAAAAAAAAAACCAACAAGAGAAGCACAAGTTAGAGCCATGCCAGTTTGAAAGCTTGTTCCAAATCATGCTTAATAAAAGCTCGCTCAGTGGAAAGACAGGGCCCGATTTTGATATTGAGCAACCGATGTCTGATAAAAGACTGGGGTCGCATTGTAACACAGACATATCTGGGCCTTGCCCTTTTCTATAAATACTTTTATGGTAATTGTTCAAATGAGCTCTTAGCTGTGGTAGTTAAGTGATGTTTCTGCTACAATTAAGGATTGTGGGTTTTGTTTTTGTTTTTACTAATTATTACTGACACTATTTTATTTCGTTTCTTTTAGATAGATTATTTTCATATTGTAATTATTGTGGGGCTCGCCCCTTGTACACAAGATGGACTCGTCCAAAGTATACTTATACTACAGAGAGATAGCGTGAGAAAAACGTCGAGATAAGGTCTTCACCCAAAGTTATACGAGAGTCCGGAAAGAGAGATGATTACGGCTTCACTTACAAAGACTTGTACATATATTTTTCTACAAACCCGCATTCCTGGACTACTAATCTTAATTTCAAGTTTGTATTCTTACGTTTAATACACTTACTTTTCTATTTAAATTACTGGCGTTGTTTATTTATTTGTGCAGGATTCCATACCCGGAATCCACAACAGTAATGCACCTTGGGACTTAGATTTTTAAATTTGTTGTTTTATTCCCCTCCCCAGAAAAGAATTGTACATATGGGTACTAGTTAGGACTTCGTAAATGTATTATGGTGGCTGTAGTAAGAACGGTAAGCAAGAATGTGTTGTTTTGGTGTAAGGAATATTATAGTATATTGCGTCAGTGATTGTGGCTAGATATATTTAAAATTTTAACACAAGAAGGTCATTCTTTTTTTTGCATCCCACCTTTGACCTTGTGTCACATTTTTGCATTTATTACAAAAGAAATATCACTCATCGCTATGGTACTCCATGAATTTAAGCGCAGTATTCAACTGGCGTCGAAATCACCTCAAATAACAGTTGACCTCGTTAAATGTAGCCGTAAGTTCTGTGATAACAGTTCCTTTCTCGTACTTGTCGCTTATGGAACTCTGATTATATGCTTTACAGCCAACTTTAATCAGAAAATATGTAAATGCAATATCAATCGCTATCTACTGTCCTCCTGGTTACTATTGTCTCATTCTGTTCAATATTAATGTTTCTATTCTTAATTCATCCAGACACTGTAACCACTTGTGTTGTACTGAATTGAATGGAGTGATAGCGATTATATATATATATATATATATATATATATATATATATATATAGATATATATATATATATATAGATAGATAGATAGATAGATAATATTAGTGGTAAATATACACATACATATGCAAAATATATATAAATATATATACATAGGTGCATACACATACATGTATTTTTTTTTAATAAAAATTCCAAGAGGATAGAATCCAGGTAGAACTCAATGTCCAGGACAGAGTAAGAATATAATAAAAAGGCTTAAACACTAATATTCCATGGTCATAATTTATTCCATTGAAATCGTCAATACAATACAATTCATCCGACCTACAATTTCAAAAAGAAAACAGAAAAAACAACTCCGGAAATAAAAACAGAATTTAGAGAGAGTGTAAATTCTGTTTTTATTTCAGGAGTTGTTTTTTGTTTTTTTTTTGGAATTTGTAGGTCTCATGAATTGGATAGTATTTACAATTCCAATGAAATAAATTATGGCCATGGAATATTACTGTTTAAGCCTTTTTATATATATATATATATATATATATATATATATATATATACTGTTTTTTTGTTTTTTCCTTTGGTTAGAGAACAGGGATACATACATTCGATTACAAATCATATTTGATATTATTTATGAGTCTGTCTTTTAGCGCGCACTTCAATTTATATCATATATATATATATATATATATATATATATATATATATATATTCGAAAATATAAAAAAAATGTTATAAAATCACTAAAAATAGACATTTTTGTTTCGACACTTCTGGTGTCTCATCAAGTGATGGTGTTGAATATCACTTGATAAGACACCAGAAGTTTTGAAACAAAATGGCTATTTGTAGTGGTTTTATAACATTTTTATGTTACAATTTTCGAATAGATGATTATATTTGCTCTACTCTGTATTGAGCACTCTTTTAAGAATAGTATCTGTTGGTTAGTGGATTTTATTCCGTATACACCAATCCCATATATATATATATTATTGTTTTATACGCCTGCTTATTGTTATTTGTATTTACTTAGCCTCCCACGAGGTCAGATTGTGAAACAAGGTCGGTTTAATGTGGCGAGTCCGTTCACGTACACATGGGTTAGGAACACAAATTGCTTGCTTATGGTTATTGTAGCAAATTCTTAATAGCGGATGCTGATATTGTTGTATTAATATTAAAACATTATATTTAGGGTCTGTCGATTTAGGCATTGACCCGCGATTTATTTTACATTTAAGATTTTAGCGTTTATTATGATTCTTCTCCGTCGTTCTCTCTGCGCGTGCGCGCAGGGCTAACCCGTTTCAATACGTCCTTTATTTTGTTTTACTTCAACTTATTTCCCCTCACGTATATTGCTTCTAGCTACTTTTTTCATTTTTTTTTTTTTTAATGTCACTCTTTTCAAGTTTGTGATTAAGTTTCCTTTCAAAGAAGACTACTGACATTTCGTTTTCTCTAAACCAATCCGATCACAAGGAATTAATTGTTTTACACTTCTCTTTGTTTCGGGCAAAAAAAAAGGTTTGATTCCCAAAAGAATTGAATAGTCAAGGTCAGTATTGCATCTCATTCCGGATCTCACGCTGGTCCCCACTAGCACCGTCAGTTAATTGTCAATGCCCATCATCTTCCCATGAACTCAACAAAATAACTTCATTGTTCAAACGGCGAGAAATCAATAAATTGTAGGCGTTTTCATCTTTCTACCAGGAAGTTACATCTCACAACTCAGTTTTAGTATTTAATGTTACTATTGATATCATTCAAATTTTTGTATAAATTTGACCGATACAAATTGATTTCTTTGAATGTACAATAATCAATATCGTAAGTATTGATTACCATAAGTTTCAAAAAGAATTCGACTGAATATTTTAACCTTTTTACTCACTATTTTGTGAAATTTAAATTTCATTAATACAGTGTCTCTTTTTCAGCGAATTTTTTACAAGGTTTATTCACTTCATTACTTTTTTCTTAATCAGTCAGTTAAGTACCTGTTGTAACCTAATGAAGGTTGCTGAATAGAATAATCACACGAAGGTTGGTATCTGTTGTGGTAGGATCCACCTAATTTGCATAGTGGAGTACCGACCATATAAATATAGTTGGTACCGGGAAGAGAGGGAGGAATCAAGAGATTCAACCAGAGAGTCTGTCCGACTGCGACTCAGTCAACACATTCTCCAAGAACGGTCTTACCAGGAATATACAAAAGACTATATGTAAATATTGTGTACACTTTCTTGTTTCAATACATTTTGTTCTAAGTACATGTTGCATTATTATTCCATGCATTAGTCAAGTTTCAACAGTATTAAACGATAATACTTACGACAAGAACAACACATAAGATTCACCAGCCGCGCGTAGAAGTTGTCAACTGCTAGAAGTAGGTCAAGTGAATTCCACAATGAATCTCCAACTGCAGGATCTAGCAACCGCTCCATTCGGTCAGATGTGACACAAGGCCGAATTTAATGTGGAGTATCCGAGCCCATAGGCTCGCCCAAAAATTCTCCGTAGATTCTGCATAAAACAGGATCGGGTAGCTGTTTCTCGAGACGAGACTCTGCTCTTCGACATAGCCTCGTCTGGGAATCCTCTCTGCCAGGAGGCAGAGAATTTGACCAACACAGTTGAAAACGAATCTCCAACTGCAGGATATCTACCAACCGCCCCAGTCGGTCAGATGTGACACAAGGCCGAATTTAATGAGGAGTATCCGAGCCCGTAATCTCAGCCAAAAATTGCCCGTAGACGCCGTATAAAACGGGTTCGGGTAGCTGTTTCCCGAGACGACACTCTGCCCTTCGACATAGCCTCGTCTGGATATCCTCTCCGCCCGGAAGCAGAGATTTTGACCGTCGCAGCTGGAGACGAATCTCCAAATGCAGACCAACATAGAGTATTAACTACTGTATTTATGTGAATGGGGACATACCATTTATCGTCCGTAGATGCGCTACAACAGAAACCACACATGATACTCGCTTGGACGATCATGTCTCTCTCAGTTCAAAACTGAGTAGGCAGGTTGCAGTTTCCTTCTGCGGTAGGCTGGTTGCCAATGGGTTCAGTCTGCCCTGCTATTTAACCCATAGTTTGGAAGAGGGTGTAGAAGAGGTGTATTCATAGCTTTCCCAGGGGAATCTGCGCGTAAGTTAATATAACGAACCTGATTAGAATTCGAACACTGCTCTCCGTTTTCTCATTGCGAATCGATATCCATCCCGCCAAAATGCGTATCCACCAAAACAAGAAAATAATGATACTACGTATTAAGACATGCCAAAGAAAAACTGTAAATGTGCTTCCTTTCAGAGTAATGATAAAGTTCTCGATTGTTTAGACAATTAGTTCATCCAATTACAAGCCCCAAGTGCCATTCAAAGTAGAGTGTTACTGAGCGAGTTTGTTGTGGAGGAAAGGAAACGAGATAGTAAGAAGTGCACATGTTCTGAACGTATAGGATTAATATCGATTGTGCCTACACATGATTTGGTTCGTTGATTCGTTTTCTACGGCTTATCGACCCTTTGCAGGTTATTTAAAGCCAGGAAATGAGTTTAGTTTTTTAAAATTTATTTCGATAATAATGGTTTAGTGATACAAGTCTGTATCATTGTAAGAAAAACAAGTTTTTACTTCTCCTTTTATTTTTTAAGATTATTTGGTAAGAAGAATGCGGCTAAGTAATTATAATTTAACCATGGAATAATGTAATTCTCTTGAATTAATCATAAAGTTTGATTTTTTCACATTTACGTTTTGGCATAACATGACCCATAGAGGTGTTGATATACTGCTTAACAAACAACGACCAAAGCATCACAATATCTAGGCCGTTGCGACGTCCGTATTTTACCAAGTGTGCGCGTATATAGGGTAACTTACAGGGAAGTTCAAACTGAACCATTGAGTTAAGCTACGGGAGATAACTCGTTCTTATTTTTGTAGAGCTCAGTTATTGCTCGCTCTGTATCCACTTAGTCCAAGAACGAAACGATACGCGGAAGGAGAGCAATATATCTCCGTAGATTGAATAAAGGGTTTAGTTTAAAATTACCAGTATTTAAACACATCTTATAATTATATTTTGTTTTAGCTTTCATAGGGAAAGCAACATCTCTATCTATAAAACGCAGGATGTGTGTGTGTGTGTGTGTGTGTGTGTGTGTGTGTGTGTGTGTGTGTGTGTGTGTGTGTGTGTGTGTGTGTGTGTGTGTAACGAATGCACGGCCCCAATTTTCGACGGATTTGCACCAAAATTTACATGCGCATACTCCAAGTTAGCGGGAAGGCCAAGACTGAATTTGCATTTCCCAACTTCCATCGATAGTGGAAATAATCGATTTTTTCATGCTTCTACGGTAATTTTCATGTAGTTTGCGGCCATTTTCTACTGGCCAGAGTGAGAGCCTATAGCTAGCTGCCATTAATAGGCAGGAATATTCTATTGGCCAGCGTGTGAGCCAACAGCTGACTGACACAAATGTTAACTAGCATGCTAGCATGCAAAATAAATCGATAGCTACATTCGTCACAAATGGGAAAAATTTAAATCTGCATGGCACTTTACTCCAATTGGCTCATTCGCTTGCTTAAACTCAACGTTGATTCTGATTCCGCAGAACTGTGTTGGGTGTGAAAAAGTATTTGTTGTTAACATTCTTTTTTCATTCGGTTTTTCCAGTTACGAGTCATTTTTTAAAACTGATCGTTTTGTGTTCATTTTGTTTAGTTCTTTTTTCGTAACAGATTTAATATTTAGTATAGAGCTTAGAAAAGATCTCGCAGTCTGAGATAGGCAAGAAGTAAGGCATGTAGCAACATCAGCACGGCAAAGGGCAATCCTTTAAAGGCAAGGAAGGGCAAAAATATTTTAAGTCAAGTGATAGCGATTGCTGTATGAGTCGTACGATTTTTGAATCAAGCACGGGCAACGCTGGGCCATGCTGCTAGTCAGTCTATATTTCTCAAATGAGGAATTGTAATTTACAGTATTTATATTGTTAGATTCACGATGTTTCGGTCCTTGTACGCTACGGCCTTCTTCATGTGATTTTTTTTATTTAATCCACTGAGGTAGATTTTTTTCTGATTCCACGTGCCATGCCTTTGGATATCTCAGTTGCACTTAATTTCTCTTGATAACTCAACTCTTCAAGTTTTTATTCCCTCTGCCATGGCCAGGTATTGAACTCACAACTCGTCTGGTTCTTATTTGGCACTGTTCAGTTATTGCTCTCTACGTTTCCACTGAGTCCAAGAATTGGACGAGATATCTGCAGGCTTGGAACGAGAGTAATCTATCTCCGTAGATTGAATAAAGGATTCATTAAAATTCTCAGTAGAAAATCACGTCTTATGTGTCCATATTGTTTTGGCTTCCATTCTGAAATCTGTCTACATTTCTGAGATAAGACATTGTAACTATTTACATCGTTCGATTTGTTCTCCTCATCTATATTGCTATATTCTCGACGTTTCGGTCGTTATACGCTAAGGCCTCCTTCAGGTGATATTTCTTGGAATTTCGTATTGAACCCTTTAATGAATTCCACTTGATAACTCAAATCTCCAGGTTTTTTACCCTCTGCTGTGGCCAGATATTGAATTCAAGTCACTTTTAGATCATTCAAGTAACGCTTCTTATTCACTGGGCCTTGTGAAAATATCACCTGAAGAGGCAGGAACGTACAACGGTCGAAACGTCATGAATATGGCTATACACATGAAGACAAAATCAGAACGATGTAAATAGTGTAAATAGGGGGATCAATTTACAATGAATTTACATAGTAAACCGGACTCTTCACTATTATAGAATTTAATATCTTTATATATATATATATATATATATATATATATATATATATTCATTATATGGAGAGCTTAATCTATAGCAATGCTGTGGCCTTTTTAGGGCCAGAAATAAAGATAATTGAGGAACTGAGTTAAACAAATATATTAACAGAAACAGTAATACAAACATATACAAACGAGAATGTTACAGCAAAAATGTTCGGTCCGACTGTCAGCGCTGACTGTTGGAAACTTCCCTTTCTAAAAGGCAGTACCTGCTCCTACCATAACAAGCAATATTATTTAAAAATTGAAAAACAATTGGTTATTTCTCGTGGCAGTAATCCGTTCCTGCATTTTCCAAGGGCAATATAGTTTGTATTTACTCATCCCCACGAGGTCAGGTTTTAGCACAAGGTTGGTTTAATGTGGGGAGCCTGAGCGCGTACACCCGGGCTAGGAACAAAAATTGCCCGAGCCCACGCAACCTACTACTGGAGAGTAGTTTACACACAAAAGCAATATAGTTAAATGCCACCAACACGTCTCAGCCGAAATTTAAACTCGTCTAATCGATTCCATTTTATTTGCGTTAGGTTAGTCTTTATTAAATTAGTAGATGTTTATAATCGATTTGTTGAATTTGTCCGCAGCTGAAACTTCTGGTAAGAAGAAAAAGAAGATAATATTTTTCATAAAGAGTTTATTTTATAAAATAAAAGACCACTTCCCTGGTTTCCAGAAAATTCGAATGATTGTAATATTTTCTTTTTTTCTATTTTTTTTTTTTTGCGTAATTTTCAGTTAGAAAATTTTTAATCAAGTGGTTGTGTTGAGATCTATATTAAAATTTCTAATGTGCAATTCGACGATTTGATGAAATGATCATGAGCCAAGTATTAGCATTCAATCGAGTAAACTCAATCCAGTCACCATCCTGGAAATGACGATAAACTACACCCGGCAGCAAGGCCTCTGATCAAGAGGTTTTGAGGAACGTGGAACTACCTCATAATTGTTGTTGTTCCCAAGTTCTCCCTGGCCCGGGATGGTAGCACCTGTTAGGGTCCCAGATATAGACAAATATTTTACGTTAAAATCGGGGTCAAACCACTGTGTAAGTATAAAAATAGGTTTTTATAGTAAAAACATTAGCAATACATTTTTGAAAATACCAGTAATACATCTGTGAAAAAAACTAACTAGCAATACATCTGACTCTCAACAAAAACTCTCTTTACAAAAATACATCAATGAAGCCTGATCTACAAAGTGGTTTCTTACAAAGAATACATATTCTATTCATACGTACCTATCGTAATAATCTTGTCTACATTAAATATCCCATTGAGTTTGATATGCCGTAAAACAAAATAAAGCAAACCAGACTCTGAACAAATCGTCTTTACAAAAAAATACGTTAATGAAACCTGATGTACTCACTAATTTCAGACAGAGTGTACATATTCTATTAATACGAACCTATCCTAAAAATGTTGTCTGCATCAAATAATTCATTAAGGTTGATATGCCGTAAAACAAAAGAAACCGAAACTAAACTAATCCAGTCACATAAATCCACTTGACGTGGATTGACTAAAAACTATCCATTCACGCAAATCCATCCCCACAATTTAGATGATGAGCCTGACAGTTGATTTCTCATCTGACCTACTTTAACAGATCAAAGCGGGTTCGGGAAAAGTTTATAAAACTTTTCATCACCGAATTCTCTTCACTGAAAAGAAAGAAAGTGTGCACCCTAAAAGAGGCTCGTTGCTTTTAGAGATGTTGTGACCAAGTAAATAGTTAAAGAAATAACAAAACAGGTTTTGCAGATATATCATATATTAAACAGTAAGTACAACAGAAGAGTGTTACACGATTGAGTGGGTGTCGGTTAACCAACGTTCAATCTATTCGACTGTTGATATTTACCAGCCTCTCTACGAAGTAGGATGTGGCACAAGGCCGAGTTTACTGTGGGGCAATACGAGTCTGTAGGCTCGGCCAAAAATTCCGCGTCAAACCCGTATAAAACGGGGTCGGGTAGCTGTTTTCCGAGACGAGACTCTGCCCTTCGACAGAGCCTCGTTTGGGGAACCTCTCTACCCGGAGCTGGAACAGATCTATTCGACTGTTATATTTAACAGCCCCCCACACACACACACACACACACACACACACACACACACACACACGAGGGATGTATGTGACACAAGGCCGAGTTTACCGTGGGTTCTCCGAGCTCGTAGGCTCGGCCAAAAATATTCTCTTAGAACACGTATAAACGGGTTCATGATCTGTCTACCTCCCCGGACGAAACTTTGGCCTTCGGCAAAGCCTCGTCCGGGTTCCTCTCTGCAATCTATTCGACTGTTATATTTAACAGCCCCCACCTCCACACACGAGGGATCTATGTGGCACAAAACCGAATTTACCGTGGGTTCTCCGACCCCGTAGGCTCGACCAAAAATATTCCCTTAGAACCCGCATAAACGGGTTCAGGGCCTGCCTACCTCCCCGGACGAAACTTTACCCTTCTGGGTTCCTTTGCACATTTGGGTTCCTCTCTGCCGATGCAGAGAGTTCGACAGTTGAACAATCTGGTCGAATGTTCCACAAGGCCTTCTCTCCTACTAATCTTATAGTAGACGAAAGAGTCCAACTCTTTAGAGCGTGGACACCACAACAAGCGTCAGTTGGAACTTAGGATTGTCCCGGAAATCATATATACGTCCAACTGCTAAAGATGCCGAGTTCTTTAAACCATTTCTTATAGTACGTGACTCTTTTGGTCATGTTATATGTTTACTAGACTGAGATCAGAAATTAGACTATTGGTGCCAAATCCGGGATGCTGCAGTCAAAGTTTTCACTTTTCAGCTTCGACAGAGTTCAAAAAGCGTTTACGGTAGGCGATAAATTATGTTCCACTCTGCAACGCTCTTCCTACATATGAAACGTCACATGTGCATCGCTATTCGCACGGAGGATATACTTTCGAGATCCATTCCTTAGTTCCACAATTTCATACCTTTTCAGTTAAGACCCACGATGCCGTGTACACAGGAGAGAATCGCCTTCGCTCTCTTCGTAATTCATATGTAAGAAAGATGTTCCTTGCAGACTGCTTCTTTGCAAGAGCTGTTGCTTTGTGGAACCGACTCCCGATATATGGTTCCCCGATCATTACAATCTTAATCTCTTTAGATCTACTTTCAACCGTTATCAATCCTCATGATCTACTAATATTACTTCCTTAAAAAAAAACTATTTAGTATTGTTTTGGGCGTTGCATTAGTTAAATAATTGTGTAATACATGAGCAGTAAAGAGGCTGAAACCTGCTAAGTCACCTAGAGTGGTAAATATTCTCTCTGATTTGATAAAACATGGCGGTGAAGAAACCAACAGTTATAAGATCACTTTGTCAGAAGATTTGGGAACAAAATCAATGGCCTTACGAGTGAACTCAGTCATCAGTAATACTCCTGCTAAAGAAAGGAAGCCTCAAGCAGTGTCGAAATTTTTGGACAATAAGCCTGATCAGTCATCCTATGTTGAAACTTGACTAATGCATGGAATAATAATGCAACACAAATGTACTTAGAACAACATGTATTGAAACAAGAAAATGTGCACAATATTTACATATAGTCTTTTGTATATTCCTGGTAAGACCGTTCCTGGAGAATGTGTTGACTGAGTCGCAGTCGGGCAGAGTCTCTGGGTGAATCTCTTGATTCCTTCCTCTCTTCCCGGTACCAACCATATTTATATGGTCGGTACTCCACTATGCAAATTAGGTGGATCCTACCACAACATCCTAGTAAATTCCTGCTCCGTATCGTATTGAAATCAAAGACTGAAGAACTGCTATCAGAGGAACAAGCAGGTTTTAGAACCGGATGAAGTACAATGGAACAGATCTTCAATTGTCGGATCCTCGTAGAGAAACACCTGCAACATCAGAAGGGACGTCTTCCACGAATTTTTTGATTTCAAGAAAGCATTTGATGCTGTATGCCATGATGGTCATTGGCAAGTGGTTAGAGAATTCACTCTAGATAACGGATTTATCCAAGTCATCCAAGCCATATATAAAGATGCCACCAGCGCAGTTCTTATGGGAAAACAAATGGGAGGATTCTTCCGGACAGCTGTCAGCGTGAGACAGGGATGCGAACTTTCTTCCACATTGTTCAACCTATTTCTAGAGAGAACCAGGCAAGAAATCTTAAACGACCATAATCCTTCAATCTCTATCGGTGGCAGACCCGTCTATAACTTCCGTTTTACAGATGACATTGATTTCATAACAGGTAAGTAGCGGCGAGCTCCAAGACTTGACCAACAAATAACCGTTAACAGACCGCTGTAGGAAAGAGTTAGTGCGGCTTCTGCATTCGGATCCGCCCTACGATTACAAAAGTGTTATGGTCCAAGTTCCTTGTACCACGGTGATGGTCCAATGTTAGAACCAATGAAAGAATAACACGAACACAGGTATGGAATACAAAGATATATTACAACAGAAATATAATACAAAGAAGTAGAAGTATCAGTAATGACTATGAGATTTGGTTAGAGTGAACTATGTTGTCTCCACAAGTATCACTATTCCAATGTCCTTACAATATGTTCTTAATTATCTCTCCTCGTCTTACAACATCCGCATACCTCTCGAGAGGCGCAGTATTTATAATGTCAGGAATAGTCCATTATTCTTATGGGTAAGTTCCCATAACAAAAAGTCAAGGAGATGATGATGATGATGATGATACATATAATGCTTTATTGCGTTCTATTAAAAAGTTTTACCAATGTACTCTTCATTAATTCATCCAACACAAAACGTGAAAACTACCGACAATGGGGGTCGATTTTGAGGCGTTTCAATATATTTCAATTGAACAAAGGACAGCAAAATGTGCCAACCTCTTAAATCAGGTTTTGTAAGATGAGTTACAGATTTAAGTATATACTGAACTTTGAACTCTTTCATAATGGTTTCGCCAAAAATATACTCCTTAAGTGTCCATTATTAGAGCCGCTTAGTTTTTTTTCTCAATTTACGTTTAAACTGAAGGATTTCGACCCACTTCAGGTATATTCGATCGAAGATTAAAATATGAAGCCTGCAAAAAGATTGTTTACATTCTCAAATAATGGCCTCAAATTTGGAACAGACTAATCTTAGTAGCATATACTTCACAATTTTCTTTTTACATTTCAACTAGCATTTATTGATTTATTGATCGCCTGTTATTCGCTTCAAACTGATTAGTCCGGGTTGAAGCAATCCTAAATTTTCTTTATGTGTCTGGTGTGAAAACTATGCGCTTAGAAGTATGTCTGATAGACAGTTGATATTTTTTTGGATGGGAATAAAATCATTTTCAAGATGTTTCCATCCGGTCTATGAGAGTATTCGAGAATAATGTAAAACACACACACACACATACACAGACAGACAGACAGACAGATAGATAGATAGATAGATAGATAGATAGATAGATAGATAGATAGATAGATAGATATGAATAGACTGGAATAGATAGATAGAAATGAAGGACTGAGATAGCTATGAAAAGACAGAGATAGATAGATAGATAGATAGATAGATAGATAGATAGATAGATATGGTTTCATAAAACTTTATATAGCTCGAGGCGTTTATATTGAGCTTTTATACTCGGAATTTAAAAAGTTATTGGCCAAATGTACTTCTCAAAATTTGAAAACACAATATATCCGAATTATGAGAAAGAAAGTCTAAATTTTCAGTAACCTTCGTATCTATCTGAGTCAAGAGATGAATCATCTATCAATCAAACTGCCTATCAGTCTATCTGTTCATGTATATCTATCGCATTCTGTTCATATATATATATATATATATATATATATATATATATATATATATATATATATATAAAGGAACATAGAAGTCAACACTTAGAGGCGACAGTCTGTTTCATGCTATATAGATCGCATTCTGTTCATATTAATCTATCTTTCTATCTATCTCATTCTGTTCATATCTATCTATCTATCTCATTCTGTTTATAACTATCTATCTATCTCTCTATCTCATTCTGTTTATATCTATCTATCCATCTATCTCATTTTGTTCATATCTATCTATCTATCTATCTATCTATATATATATCTATCTATCTATCTATCTAATAACTGCTGTAACAAACTCATTCGTCTGTCTATTGTTATGCATTTTATCTTTCAAGAAATGTAAAACATATGACAACGAATGCGTTTCACTTAAACGAAAAAAAAAGGATTTTCTACTCAGTTAGGGACCAATACCATCAAGGACAACGTGTTGAAAATAAATACGTGATGTAAAGTTATAATTATTTTAATATATAAGAAAATGGAATGAGAGAAGAAGGAAACAACAAATAAAGAATAAGGGAAAGGAAAGAAAATATAAGAATTATTATTAGAAGAATGTTCAACGGCCACTTATGTTATCAGTGACTTTGCTGATCAACGGCCATTCATCTGCCATATAATGTTATCAACAATTTTGCTGATTATTATTTTTCCTTCTTTTATATTTTAATTAGAGAGTTCATGATAGAAGGATCTTGGGATAAAGTGTGTGGGAAAATTGAGGAGGCTAAGATAGATAGATAGATAGATAGATAGATAGATAGATAGATAGATAGATAGATAGAAATAACGGACTGAGATAGAAAATGAAAAGACAGAGATAGATAGATAAATAGATAGATAGATAGAAATAACGGACTGAGATAGATATGAAACAGAGATAGATAGATAGATAGATAGATAGATAGATAGATAGATAGATAGATAGATAGAACGGACTGAGATAGATATGAAAAGACATAGATAGATAGATAGATAGATAGATAGATAGATAGATAGATAGATAGATAGATAGATAGATAGATAGATAGATAGATAGATAGATAGATAGTAAATGACTGGGATAGATAGAAATAACGGACTGAGGTAGATATGAAAAAGATAGATAGATAGATAGATAGATAGATAGATAGATAGATAGATAGATAGATAGTAAATGAATGAGATAGATAGATAGATAGATAGATAGATAGATAGATAGATAGATAGATAGATAGATAGATAGATAGATAGAAATAACGGACTGAGATAGATATGAAAAGACAGAGATAGATAGATAGATAGATAGATAGATAGATAGATAGATAGATAGATAGATAGATATGAATAGACTGGGATAGATAGATAGAATAGACGGACTGAGATAGATATGAAAAGACAGAGATAGATAGATAGATAGATAGATAGATAGATAGATAGATAGATAGATAGATAGATAGATAGATAGATATGAATAGACTGGGATAGATAGATAGCAATGACGGACTGAGATAGCTATGAAAATACAGAGATAGATATATAGATAGACATTCTTACGAGTTTTATCCTTCAACAAAATTCAAATATATGTCAACGAATGTGTTTCACTTAAACGAAAAAAATGGATTATCTACACAATGACCTATACCATCAATGACAACGTATTGAAAACAAATACGTGATGTAAAGTTATAATTATTTTAATATATAAAAACGTGGAATGTAAGAATCTTGCCAGAATCTATTTTACATACTGATAAGTCTACCGTTCGTCCTTGCTTTGAATATTGCTGCCACATCTGCTCTGGTGCTCCTGCTATATATTTAAAGATTCCTGATTAAAACTGAAGATGAATCTGCAATGTTGTTGGACCTGATCTGATGTATCGGCTACAGTGCCTTTCCCACCGCCATAACATAGCTTCCCTGTGCCTTTTCTATAAATACTTTTATAGCGGTTGTTCTGATGAACACCCCACCCTATAGTTCTTAGATTTTATGAATTTATTATCGGGACGATCTCATCATTTTACAGTTGAACTAGCTAGACGTAACCGTAAGTTCTATGCTAACAGTTTTAAAACTTTAAATGCAATGCCAATCGTTTCTGTCTTCTTAATTCTTATTCTTTTATTGTCCTCTCTCCTTATGCAGTAGTTTTTCTCATATTCTCTAAAACGCAGTAACTTCTTGCGTCCCAGTGGCTTTATTGCCTTGCTTGGGATAAAATTATAAAAAAAAAGTAGGGAAGAGTGATTTGGGGCATGCCCTCGCTAAACCTCTCTTTCTATCCGGCGTAACGAGATTTTTACTCATCCTAACGGAAGTGATGTCAAAAAACGAGAGAAAATGAGTTTCTGCCTTTTTTCAACGTTAAACTGGACCTAGACAGCCTCTTCTGAATTTGGAACTCGGTTTTCTGGTTCTATTTTCCCTGTTTTGTCCCCTTTGTAAATGGCGAGAAGATAGATCACAGGGAAAGAAGGTTTGTGCCTTTTTCCAGAATGGCGACCGTAGGTCTTAGCGATGACCCTCCTTCTTCCAAATGATTTGGACTCACTAAAAAAAAGTATCGCAAAAGAGAACAAAAAAAATCAAATGGTGATTTTCATGTCCAGCAACAACTATAATGAATATGTCAGGTAAATCGAAATAATGAAGATGTTGATGTTCCACTCTACTTCAAACAAAAGTTTAGGAAGGAAACCCCACTCAATACTGAAAAAAAGTGATAACAGTGAACTTGAGAAATATATTTAGCTGAAAAATTTGTTTTAATAGAGAATTTTTTATAAATTTATCTGGCTGTTCGATCAATGAATACCGATTGTTTCCTCATAAGGAAACGGTTAATATTGCTATTACAATTAGAGATAAGGGGAACAGATACTACACTTTGTATCTGCTTGCCGCCCCACGCTGACAGAATACGACACAGGGTCGGTTTAATGAGGATAGCTTGAGCGCGTGCACCCGGACCAGGTCCCAAAATAGACAAGCCACCGGAACATAGGCTGAGTTGTCATCTGTTCTGCTATTGATCTCCCATCTTAGTGCAGTGAGGGAGATACTACCGCTGTTCCCCGAGACCGGGTACTGCTCAATGATATTTTCAGTTGCGATGTGTCCGAAGAGTAAGACACAACGGAGGAGATAAAATGTAGTTTGTCCGCTTGAAGACAGACACTACACTCTGATCTCAGTTTCAGGACCACGGAGCTAAGAAAAGCTTAACTTGTATAACACTTACTTCTAGGTTTGGTTTGTTTTACGGCACATCAACCTCAATGGTTTATTTAATGCCAACAAGATTTTTATTGCTGGTAATATTTTTTCTTCCAAAATGTACTGCTGGTAATATTTTCTCCTTCAAGAAAGTATTGCTGGTAGTTTTTTTTTTTATATAAGTGTATTACTGGTAATATTTTTTCCTTCAAACATGTATTCTTGGTAATATTTTTTTTCATTAAAAAATATTTCTGCTAATATTTTTTTTCTTTAAAAATATTTCTGGTAATATTTTTTTTAAATGTATTGCTGGTAATATTTTTTGGTTTTCAAAAATGTATGGTTGGAAATTATCATTTTTATCAGAAATGTATTGTTGGTATTTTTTTTCTTCAAAAATGCATTGCTGGTAATAATGTATTGCTGGTAATAATTTTTCCTCAAAAATTTTATTGCTGTACTAAAACCTATTTTTAAACTTTCATAGTGTTTTGACACCCGTTTGGGGGTTCAGTATTTGCCCATAGCTGGGACCCTAACAGGTGCTACCACCCCGGATCAGGGTGGACCTGGGAACACCAGCAATTAAGAGGTGGTTCCACGTTCCTCAGAACCTCCTGATCAGAGGCCTTGCTGTTGGACGTAGTTTATCGTCATACTCAGGACACCTGGCTTCATGGTCAATGAAAACGTCCCATATTTCCATTATCATTAGAGATGAGGAGAACATGAGCTGGATTTTGAACTCGATCTCCCCTTTTCGTTTCATGAAATCTTAACTAGCACGTCACACTGTGCTTCATGAAAATCTGCTTGCTGCTTTTCTATAGCAAATATAAAATTATTGACATTTTTTTTGTCCAAATCACTGTCTGATAATTGCGACCTCTGCTTCGTTGATCTCTCCATATTAGCAAATCAAATTTGTCCCCAAAGTGGTAAGAGAATAAGATAGTTGGAAAGGAAGCCACACAAATGCGTGCGTTTAGCCTAATTACGTTTATACTCCATTTCGAATTAAAGTATCCACTCGCCATTGTAAACAATGTAAAAAAAACAAACAAATGTTTGCCGTAAACAGACTCTCATGAAAATGATTCTCTCAAATAGAAATCGATAAATATCTATGATAATGGATGGCAAGAAAAAGTGTTTGAGAAGATAAAACAAATAGCGTAACTTTTGAGTAGAAAACTATAATTTTTATTTTTAAAGAAAAAACATTGAGGGGAAAAATAGGAAAAAAAGATATTTGTGAATTAGGTGAACTAAGAGATTAAATCGAAAAGAGTTTGCTAAAACTTATACGAATTCATATATTTTTCGCAAGTTAAGTACAAAAAAACAGATTTTAATGTCGAAAAAAAAACCACTGAACAAACACATAAACAAAACATATATAAACATAATAAGCCCATATACAAATAAATATATATATATATATATATATATATATATATATATATATATATATATATATATATATATATATATATATATAATATTTGGCCACTCGTAGTTGAAGATATCTGTATACTAGGGCGGCTAAACAGTCCTTTTTGCAGACTCTTGCTCAGGCACATTTCTGTTTATAGTTCTTAGATTTTATGAATTTTTCGCAAGTTAAGTACAAAAAAAACAGATTTTGATGCCGAAAAAGCCACTGAACACACACATAAACAAAACATATATAAACATAATAAGCACATATACAAATATATATATATATATATATATATATATATATATATATATATATATATATATATATATATATATATATAATATTTGGCCACTCGTAGTTGAAGATATCTGTATACTAGGGCGGCTAAACACTCCTTTTTGCAGACTCTTGCTCAGGCACATTTCTGTTTTTTCAACACCCACAAATCCACCTTTGGTTTATATTGCAACTATAATGAGCAGACTTTAGTTACAGTTTCTGGGAGAGAGCGTGATATCTAGCGAGATTAGCAATCTGAACAAGGATCTGACTACTCAAACCCTCGGCCACGATGACTTGTAACCACGTGCTAGCACAGCTCTCAACGGCCCCCAAGTGTTGCGTTTACCCGATTTTACTCCCCATGCTTGGATGGTATGGTTTTCAGACACTTTTCAAAGGTACCGTAGGCCGATAACATCAGGAAGTCTTCTTCCGGACAAATCAACAAATCCATTTTTGAAGAAAAAAAGAATATTACCAGCAATACATTTTTTGGAAAAAAAATGTTAACAGCAATAAAAAAAAAAGTGTCGGTATTAAAGAGCCCATTGAGTTTGATGTGCTGTAAAACAAACCAAACCAAAACAATCCTCCGCTTTTACCTGGGTTGGTATTTATGGCATCTGTGGAAGACAACGTCTTTTTGGGTAGCGTAATTGCTGTTAACGCGAAAACCGTGTTCAGATTTCAGCTGTTTTTTTTTTTTTTTCTTTTTTATTATTTTTGTACAACAAACCTTGAAATACACATGAATCTATCGCTTTCCCACCTGAAAGTTTGTTTTGTTATTTTTTTTTCTGCTGCCGGAACATAAACGAGAAGGGACGGAACGAACAGCAGCACCGTAGTTAAACAAAACAAAGCAAAAGAAAACCAGAAACACGTCCACAGCAGAGGCGACGGAGAATTCCATGCAGGAATGGCACAAAGGAGGGGCGAACTTAAACGGAACACAGAAAGAGAGGACGAACAAAAAGTCAGAATCACGACGTTCCGCACGACATGTAATAAAAGCAACTTAATCCATGGAACACAAAATCTCTCTTTTTATACTGAGCCCAGAAACCTAAGTAATATCTCTAAGCACGACACGAATCATTTGCATAAGCAAATTCTAGGCACCGCTCTGCCCACTGCCGTGACCATATTTTTTGCAAGCGGACGTTCTCGGGTTCGAGCCAGCCATCTTCTTCTGCATACACAGCACACCAAGCGTTGTCTCTTTGATCGACGTTGTTAAACAGCCTCATCGAAGGTTGCCAGCAATTCAGCCTGCTTTTCACTTCCGTTACACCACCCTCGCTGTGGGTTAAATAACTGGAGACATTGAACACTTTAAATATTACGTGATAACTAGTCTCGGAGTAGATAATCCATTGCTATTCACAGATTGTTCATACTATTATTCATCTTACACAAGCCCCAAGAGCCACTCAAGTAAGAGGCTGTTGTAAAAGTGTAAAAGGGAATAAGAGGTGTATATTATGAGGATACGTAGGGTGGACCATGGGCTTGAAAAGGTTAAGATTATAGTCTTCAGGTAACCATCGTTTCGACAGTTTTCTCTGTAGAGTAAGCTTTCTGGAGAAGCTGCTTGAATGGAACATAAGAAGTGAAAGAGGATGAATCAACTATAATACGGCGAGTCTTATCTGTGAAGGTCTGAACTAGTCGGATATTTGCCATGAAAATAGCGATAGTGTAAAGAAATTCTAGCAACGTTTCATCTTTGGGTAAGTGCTTGTAGTGTGGAAAATAAATCATCACCGCATGTGAACTTTGTTAAATCTGGTTTAGAAATACAAACGGCGATTCTCTTTCTTTCCGCTGAGATAGTCACTAGGGTCACGTGACGGCCTGTGAGTGATGTCGGTGGATAGTGATGAGAAATAGTTGCCACGTAGAGCACAGAGAAGCAGGACGTCCCTAGCCTAGAGCTGTAAGACCTACAGAAAAAAATCTAACCAGCTTCACAGAGAAACCACCGAAACATCAGTTTTTCCTTCGGTAAACATTACAAGTAATCTTCCCTTTTTTTTTTACACACCGTTTGTTTTTGCATATATGTTATAATTTCTCTGCGTCAGGCACGTATATATGTGTATATATGGGTATTTATCTAACTTTGTGTATGACGTAGCATTATAAAACTCTATCTGAAAACTAAGCATGTTTGTCATGTTTTTTTTTTCCATTCAACTATTTCGCTACGCCCGTGGAGTACGGTGTTATTATATCATGGATATGATAATGCCTATAATGGGGGAAATTCAAATGGTAAAATAAATCTTTTTTCTATAGCCACCTCCTGATATACTGGTTAAAATTGAAGAGGAGATAATAAAGAAACACAATCTATCGAGAGACATGATCGACTACATTTTTAGGAGAATTACATTAAAAAAAAATAAAGTAAAAGTTGAATTGTTCTCAAATGTCCAAAGATATTTTAATCAGTCTGTATAAATGCAACAATAAATTTTTTTCGTGTCTTAAATAGAAGAGAAGTTATTTAAAAGAAAAACATTCTCGACATTGAAAATATTTTACAGACAACTTTTATGAAGAGACAATAAATTTACTTCCATTTGCCTTTGGTCTGTCTTCTTAAAGAGATGATAAATTACTAAGTCTCAAATGAACAAGGACTTTATAGACAGCCTGTATAAAGATTCAACCATAAATTTCCCACCATTTGAATTTGGTCTAGCAATTCTGTCTTAAATAGAGTTCATAAAAATCTCAAATTTACAAGTTTTTGCAGACAGTCTCTGTAAGCGGATACAACAATAAATGTCCTTTCATTTGCATTCTGTCTTGTATTTCTTCACAACAGAAATGGAAGAGAAGTTATTAAAATTTTCAACTGGACTAGAAAGTTGCAGTCACGAAACATATATACATTTGCCTCGATAAAATCCGTCAAATGAGGAAATGCCTCACTAAGTATAGTTTCTCCTCTCGTCATTTTCATTCACTTTGTCTCTTGTACAGATACACTTTATCTGAGTATATATATATACACACACATATATCTATATATGGTAAGGGTAATATTATACATTTCTTTATATGGAAACATTCCACATTCATTGACAGTGCAGCGAATGTTAATCGCGTTAAGCTTTTCCTGGCTACCCGTACATCGGACTGAGATCAAACTGTAGTATATGTTCTCTTCATCTCAAATGGCCATGATAATATTAGACATTTTTTAAAATGGAAACATTGAGCATTCATTGGCAGAGCAGTCATTATTACATTGTTATGCTTTTGTTCACTCCCTGCCTATCGACATGGGATCAAACTGTAGTGTCTGTTCTCTTCATCTCCAGTAGCTATGGTAATATTAGATATTTCTTTATAAATAATTATACGGCAGTAAATGATCGAACAGCCAGTGCTGCTCGACATACGCTTTTATTTAGTCTCTGACTGTAGAACAGAGATCAATGTGTAGTATCTGTTCTCTTCATCTCAAATGCATGTGATATTCGCCGTTTCATTACAAGGAAATATTAGGCTTCTTTTTTTTTTTTTTTTTTTTTTTTTTTTTTGACAGAGACGCCAGTGCTACTTTTCTGGTGAAATTAATAAAATATTTCGCTTAAAACAATTTTTCAGGAAAATAGGTTAATTGTGTCCAGTAGCTGTTATTACGCTTTTCGTGGACATGGGCATCAACACGACATAGTAACAGGCAGTATCACGTCTTAAACCTTACCGTTTTCTCTGTGTGTGTGACTTTTCTCCATCACACACAATACATACATAATAATTTTTGCGGATGTTGGACACACACACACATACATACATATATATATATATATATATATATATATATATATATATATAGTTGTAGGTTAGATGAATGAAACGGCCAGATATAATAAAGCGTGTACGCGTGTACTGGTGTGCGTATGTGAGCAGGCAAATAAATAATTGTTGCATTTATACATGAGGTATGAACGTGATAGTGTTGGATGCGGTCATACAGAGGAAAGGTTAATATTAATTAGTACATATACGTGTACCTTCCGAAACATAGGAAAATGTATATATACTAATATATATATTTGTATATTTAGGCAGTAATCCTTCCTTTATGCATGTTTCATTAAAAACGACAGGCAAGGTACTACGGTTGAGCTTTTTATTTAATTTTTCTTGTGTTCTGACAAGAGCTTTCTTTTCTGGACAAAGAGTGTGTAAGAACTGTCCGAATGTTCCATATTTCCGAGCGCTTTCGGCTATATCTTTAGCCATTATCAAGGATGATTCAATATCAGCTTAATAGAGTGTGTGTGTTCTGTGTATGTTCAGTGTGTGGTAGTGATGTTTTTAGTTTCCGAATACGGTTAGCACATTGTGGCTTTGTTCATAGTTAATATTGTTAAGAGTTGGCTTTTTTTTTTTTTTATTATTAGAGCTTCCATTATTTTTAGTCTTTTTTTTTTAGAAGTGGATGCAGTTAATATATTTGTGTTTTCTACTAGTATGTTCCTAATAGTGTCGGGTAAATCTGAGTGTGTGTTTAAATGTGTTCTGATGGAACTGTGATCAGATAGGTGTAATGTAAGACGTCTGGATAAATATGTGGTTGTGTAGCCGATGTAATTATTCATGAGTCCGGTTTAAAGAATATATATATATATATATATATATATATATATATATATATATATATAGTCATCCACAGATAGACTGTTTCGCTGTATCACAGCTCCTCAGTGTGGCTAGACGTCAGATTGTTTTAGGCCGGGATCGAAACACGACTGATTTGACATCAGTCAGATATCTTACACCTAGGACATCGTCCGAAGGTGATTTTAACGTTTGTTTCTTTCTCTCTCTCTCTCTCTCTCTCTCTCTCTCTCTCTCTCTCTTTACATATATATATATATATATATATATATTCTTACTCTCTAGGGATCTTTGACATTAATTTCACTGTTTCAAATAACAAGGTTTTTAAATCAAAAACATGTACACTCTCAATATAACGCTTCAACTAATAATGTTGCATTAAAATATCCATTAAGTTTTAAAATTAATTCGTTCTTAATAAATAATCCGCTTTTTGTCCTTATGCATAACCAGATATTTTTCATAGTAGTCGGCAGAGCATATTCGGATTATCATTTGAAAGTATTCGTGACCCTATTTATTAAATCAAAGGAAAACCTCCGTCTATAGGCAGAAGGAATGAGTCCTGGCTTTAAAAGTAATCTTTTAGTTATTTTTATATTGCTGATTTTCTCGTAATCATTTTTATCCTTCCCCGTTTTTCGCCGTTTTATACAGTTACCTGTTTTCTAAAGGATCTTGTCCTGAAGGGCTAAGAGCTAAACCGGTTATGTTTTCTGCTATTGTTTCATTTTGTTATGAAAAAGAAAAAATATTATTGAAATTAGTCGTTTCTCACATGTTTACTGTCATGTCGGATGACTGATATTAAATAACTATTCAATACTCTTTTCTACCTTTCTAACAAAATGTTTTTCTTTCTCAATACAGCTTTTGGAAGGCATCTCAACGTATCTTCGGATTTCGGTGCCATATTTTCCGTCCTCTGTTAAAAAAACTTACAAGATATTTTTTTTATGTTTGTACTTGATTTAGTGTCTCCAATTTGTTTTTTCGCTTACAACCATACATCTTCTTACAGCTGATGCTTAGTCCTTTCTTCTCGCTTTCTTCTCGCTTTCCTTCACTATCTTCTGAGGGAATTCCTATAGTTTGCGTTCCGTGCCTGCTTTGAACTCTATTTCACTTGCATATCTAATGTTTTTTTTTAGATTGTGTCCACGAATTATGAATCATTTTAGAACTTCAAAATATCTCATGATCGCTTCACTCTAATGGTTGTATAAGTCCGGTGAGAAGACACATCCTTGTCTGAAATCTATTTCTAATTTTGTGTATTTATTAATTTCATTTTTTTTTTCATCAGTATACAGTGGGTTTGCTTCTACTATAGGTTTTGGATTATTCTATTCTTCCCAAATAATCTCCTCTGGAAAGAAGAAATCTAAACACACAACAGATGATGTTTCCTCGGAATTTGAGAATGGTTTTTAATAAACTTTAGAGATGGCATGTCAAATATTTAGCACTGAGATATGAATGTATACATTTTATGGCTCTAAGTCATTATTCTGCTGTGTATCTATCTCTCTAAAATATCAAATATCGCGTTTGCACAATCTATAAAACATATATATAAATCCCTTTGCATTTATACTGTGTTCTTGTTGGCATGTTCTCTTAAAATAAAATCCCTTGAAGTAATATTCCCTCTATTTTTCTCCGTTTATTTATTGATTTGTTGGATTCCTCCGATCCTAAAAGAATCTCTTCACAATTTAAATTATCTGTCTACGGGCCTTTTCCACATTTTTTTATGTCTTCTTTCTTTCTTTCTCTTTTTTTTTTTTTTTTCTTGTTGCCATCAACCGAAAAACTTTCTCAAACAGAAGCACAAAAGACGAAGAGACAGAAAAAAAAATCCTTGCTTGAACTATGATTTGAAAATCATAGAAAATCCATGGAGGCTACATTTCTTCTATGTAAAGATAATGTTAGAAGATGCGACTTGGTTCAATATCTGTTAGTACAAACGACAAAATAGGCGAAGAAAGTCCCAAGTAACCCGGCTACATGTATTGGCAATAATTCCTACCTCTCGTACAAAGAAATTTTTCGGAGCGCTTTGTCCTATTGTCGGATTCTTTGACAAAGATCTCATCACTGACATGCCACATTGGCGACTTATCCAGAGATTCTGCTCTATAACGCGTGAAAATGTAATCAAGTATTACTTTATAAATTAGAAAAAGAATTCTGATACTGCTTACCACTCTCTATCCGCACAGCTTTCATATTTTTGAAGAAATACAGGGTGTCCATAAAGTTCGTGTGAACTTTAAAAAATTATAACTTTATATGTATTTGCGATAGAAATAATTTGTAAAAAGGATTAGAAAGAAGTAAATCTATATTTTTTAAGGTTTTATTGAAATTTTATTTAAGTTTCCACATGTCCTCCATTATTAGCAATACAAAGGGTAATACGATTTTGCAGATCACGGAAAACATTTGCCGACTGATTTACACTAATGCCTAAAATCACATTAGTTATTTTAGCTATACTTAAAACTAGGTACATTAAATAGTGTATATAATACCTCATCTCAGAAATATAGACAGAAACAGAATACTTTTTGCATCCCAAAACACCTAGGCCATCACCTTCCCTCCGGTTGAAAAACCCTTTGTCTTTCTTTGGAACAGGTAAGGAGGTGTGTTTCAACTACATGAGTTTTCTCTTTATCTCTGCCTCAAAATGATGAACCCAGTACTCATCCTGGTTTAGAAAACGTTCAAGGAAACTCTGTCATATTTTCCCGTGATTGGGATCAGCCTGGTACGCTTTTGATCAGGTGTCAGAAGACGTGCCACCCACCGAGCAGAATCTTTCATTGTGCCAGGTTTCTCAACTCTCTCACGGGATATTCAAATGAAATTGGCTATTTGATTTATAGTCAATCGCTTGTCATTCATCATGCTTCGAACACGATCAAAGTTTGAGGATGTCCAGACATTGGGTCATCATCAGGACTCTTCTTTCCCCTAATAAATTCAGTTGCCCATTTTTGCAGTGTTGATAAAGCTGGAGCATCATCACTTGATGTAGCAACCATGCCAGCATGAATGTCCTTAGACGCGAAACCCTTTTTGCTGCTCGTCCTGGGTCTGACTATAAACCACATCTGGCAGCAAGGCATCTGATTGATCTGAAGATCGTGGAACCATCTATTAATTTCTGGTGTTCTCAGGTCCACCCTCGCCCAGGGTGGTAGCACCTTTTAGGGTCCCAGCTATGGGCAAATAGAGAACACCCCACCAAACTAGAGTTAAAACATTATGAAAATATAAAATTACATTTTATAGTAAAAATTCCAGCAATATCCATTTTCATCGTAAAAAAAAATTACCAACTCCCCCACCCCAATAAATTTCGTCATAAAATGTCCCATAGGTCCCATAAATGCCGTTAAATAAACTAAACCAAACACATTTTCTTCAGGTACTTGATAATAACCGGATGTTAAATTGTATCCATTTTGTACTAGTTACATTTGACGTCTTCTTTTAACAGTCAGATGTTTGTTTACCTGGAAACAAATAATGCAGTTATTAATAAGAATAGTTGAAAGTAATGCATGCAAGATTTCACAGCTCTAGCCTCATTCGCACATAGTCACACTCTGGACTTTTCAACCCGCCCGTGTACTGTAAAATCTTATATTAATCTTAAAAATTAAATTATAACACCCTATTAATTATAGGTTTATCGTTGTAGGATTCACCCTCTGGACTTTTCAGCCCACGTTTGTACTGTAAAATCTTATATTAATGTCAAAAATTAAATTATAACACCCTATTAATTATAGGTTATCAATGTAGGATTCATCCTCTGGACTTTTCAGTCAACCTTTTTACTGTAAAATTTTATATTTATCTTAAAATTTTAATTATAACGCTCTATTAATTACAAGTTTATCAGTGTACGATTCATTCTCTGGACATTTCAGCCACTCTTGTACTATGAAATCTTATATTTATCTTAAAAATTAAATTATAACACCCTTTTGATTATAGGTTGGATCAGTATATAATTCATAATCGGCCTATTAACGTTTCAGCACATCCTCGTAATTTATTCTGCATAAACCTTATAATAAGAACTACAAGTGAATTTTCCAAACCCCCGAATATTTGGTTAACATTAATGTAGGCAAAATATTCACGAATAACCTTTTATTGTCAATGCCATATCATGAAGTCGTTGAATGTGATTCTATACAATTCTCAAGAACTTCCTGTTAAAGTAATGTTTACCCTTTACCACCCTCGTTTGTCATTATTCTGCTATTCAATTATTCTGTTAACATCTCACACTGCTTCGCATGGTTTCGCTGTGTCCTGTCAGTTTTAAATTGAAAATATTATAATAATATCAGAAAAGGTTTCTCCGAAATTACTAGTATTTAGTAAATATATGTTTGAATAATCAAGAGTGGTCTCCCCTTGTTTTGTTAGTCTCTTCTTTTAGAAAGCTATTTCTATTTACTGGGACTATAAAAGGACACTATACGTGAACCTTGTATTCTTAGTTGAATAAAGCTTTCTTAAAGCCTATATTTGCATACTTTTGTCATTACATTATGTACAGGCATGATCTCTTCTTCATTACAAATGGTGGATAGATTCGTTTATTTTCTTCAGCGACATATCGATCTCTGTTGGTTGTTTCATGCTGAAATCGAAATAAACTAAATATATTTTGAACGAAACCGGATGTTTCAACTACAGATAAAATGTTTTACTGGTCATTTGGTATTAAAATTGTATTGTTGGTAATTTTACTATGAATAATACTGTTGGTAATTTTAATATAAATAGTATTGTTGGTAATTTTACTATAAATACTATTGTTGGTAATTTTAATATAAATAGTATTGTTGCTAATTTTACTATAGATAGTATTGTTGGTAATTTTACTATAGATAGTATCGTTGTTAATTTTACTATAGATAGTATTATTGCTAATTTTACTATAGATTGTTGCTAATTTTACTATAGATAGTATTGTTGGTAATTTTACTATGAATAATACTGTTGGTAATTTTACTACAAATACTATTGTTGGTAATTTTACGATAGATAGTATAGTTGGTAATTTTACTATAGATAATATTGTTGCTAATTTTACTATAGATAGTATTGTTGCTAATTTTACTATAAGTAGTATTGTTGTTAATTTTACTATAGCTAGTATTGTTGGTAATTTTACTATAGCTAGTATTGTTGGTAATTTTACTATAGATAGTATAGTTGTTAATTTTACTATAGCTAGTATTGTTGGTAATTTTACTATAGACAGTATAGTTGTTAATTTTACTATAGATAGTATCATTGCTAATTTTAATATAGATTGTTGCTAATTTTACTATAGATAGTATTGTTTGTAATTTTACTATAAATAGTATTGTTGGCAATTTTTTTATATAAAACTCTATTGCTGGTATTTTCTACTGTAAAAATGTATTTTTGTACTTTCATAGCGTTACGTTTTTGTTTGGAGAGATCACTATTTGCCCCTAGCTAAGACACCACACTGTTAGCATTTGTTGTTTTTTCTTTGTGTGTGTGTGTGTGCGTGTGTGTGTGTGTCTTCACCCTTTCCCAAACATGTCAGGCTGACAGTAGAATTTGTCTGGATAGTTTAAGCCAAGGGATTCCATGATCATTTTCATAATATGATTGAAATGCTTTATATTTAACAAATAAGCCTCACCGAACAAGCAGCACTAATCAAGTAAGATGAACGCAAGATATGTCTTCGATTAATGTATTTTTCATTTCCCATTTCGTCTCGCAAACACATCCACAGCTGAACCTCGACACATGCCTCAAACAAAGAATGGATGATTATTATTATTATTGTTAGTTGTTCAGTGTCCTCGCCGATTAAATGAATCAAATCTAATACGTTTCTCTGATCCCTACCGAAGATGCTTCCCCGATACCGAATGTAAGAGAAGACTGAATTAATGGCCGCGCTTGTCCAATGACGCAGACAATTCGCATAATCAAATTAAAAGACATTATTTGTCACAAGACATTTGAATGTTCTCTCCGTTATTCATGTTCTGAATGGTTTTTTTTTAATAACATGTAACACAGGCAAGATACTGTGAAGCTAAATAGACATTTCCCGCCAGAAATAAACTCCTCAGCGAAATGTTGTAGTCGAAAAGCATCACTTGCTCACTTTCCTTCATAAGACATTCAATATATGTCACGTCGTATTCTCTGTAGCTTGCTTGACTTTTCAGTTAACTTGACGAATATTCATGAGCGTTCCTAAACTTTAAAATTAAAAAAAAAACTGATAACGTTATTTTCT
>CAHIKZ030005500.1:1337500-1385000 GCA_903632075.3 Acanthosepion pharaonis | reverse complement strand
TATATAAAAACGTGGAATGTAAGAATCTTGCCAGAATCTATTTTACATACTGATAAGTCTACCGTTCGTCCTTGCTTTGAATATTGCTCCCACATCTGCTCTGGTGCTCCTGCTATATATTTAAAGATTCCTGATTAAAACTGAAGATGAACCTGCAATGTTGTTGGACCTGATCTGATGTATCGGCTACAGTCCCTTTTCCATCCCCATAACATAGCTTCCCTGTGCCTTTTCTATAAATACTTTTATAGCGGTTGTTCTGATGAACTCCCCCCCATAGTTCTTAGATTTTGAATTATTGAATTTATTATCGGGATGATCTCATCATTTTACAGTTGAACTAGCTAGACGTAACCGTAAGTTCTATGCTAACAGTTTCTTCTATCATACTTGTGGATCTCGCTTCCGGTTTCTTTCTTCCCAGTCTACTTTGATCTTCAAAACTTTAAATGCAATATCAATCGTTATTTTTCTGTCTTCTTAATTCTTATTCTTTTATTGTCTTTTCTCTTTATGCAGTAGTTTTTCTCATATTCTCTAACACTCAGTAACTTCTTGCGTCCCAGTGGCTTTATTGCCTTGCTTGGGATAAAATTATAAAAAAAAAAAAAAAAAAAAAAAACGTAGGGAGGAGTGATTTGGGGTATGCCCACGCTAAACCTCTCTTTCTATCCGGCGTAACGAGATTTTTACTCATCCTAACGGAAATGATGTCAAAGAACAAGAGAAAATGAGTTTCTGCCCTTTTTTTCAACGTTAAACGTAACATACAGCCTCCGGCATAAACACTGTTACAAAAGAAAAAGTTTATAACTCATGAAAAAAAATATTACATCATTGTTACAATTTTAAAAGTATTAATCTACTAAATAAGAGTGTAATATTTATGGCCCCCTTTGGACTTCACTAACCGTTGATGTCTTTCGGGTAAATCACTGATGGCGGCACGCACAGTTTTCAGTTTGGCTTTCAGAACATCAAACATGGTGTTGCGGAGTAGAACAGGCCTCACTCTCAAGAACTGCCCACAAACTATAGTCAATAGCGTAGATACCGGGTGATGAAGGAGGCTGTTATTGGGTCCTCCCTTTTTTCATATAAGTGGACTCGACCAATGTGTTACTTATACTATACGCTAACCTTGTATTCTCACATGAATAAAGCTTTCTTAAGGCCTACACCTACGTACTTTTGTCATTACAGTGTGTATATAGTATTATTTAAACTTTATTTTTAGTGGATACCCATATTTGAGAAGACGCTCCCTTTATTTATTAAACTATATTATCGACTCAAAGACAGCTATCTATTATAGCATACCATATCAAATGATGGTTCCATTTGGGGTTACAGGATTGATTCCTGTCAGAAAAGCACATGTTTCGAAATTTCTCGAATATTCAGACCGGTAAATGTAATTAATAATAAGACCATTTACTTAAAATAAATTACATCTTTAAAAATAATTTATAAACAGAAAATATATTAAAATAATTGTCGGAATTAATTCATTTCATAATATGTTGTCATTGTTTATATTAAGATACTGTTATGGCGTCCTCCCCTTTTTCATATAAGTGGACTCGACCAAAGTGTTACTTGGACTGCTGCCGTTAAATACCCAGAGTCAGAATACAGAGAGAGAGAGAGAGAGAGAGAGAGTAAGTAAGAAGACTGAGATTGTGGTTAAGTTGGAGGTAGAGTAATAGTATGAGGTAACCGCTTGTAGAAGTCAGTTACCAGCACGTAGACTCTAAGGAAGTCCTACTTCGAGACTGTATATATCTATATATTATTGCTACTAACCGCGTTCCTGGATTTACTAAGTATTACCCTTTGTACTATTGTGTAAATACATTTTATTTCTTATCTTTAATTCCTGCGTTTGTCATTCATTGGAGACCGAATTTCATCTCAGAATCCACAACAGAGGCCATTCGTCCTTGATGATGAATCCAAGACCATTGTCTCTGCGCCAGTTCTGTGTTACGCGAGCAGTATGGCTCGTCATTCTTTCTTGTGGAAATGTCCACAGTTCATCACCATCAGTGGCATTGCATTGTACATGTCCTTCGTGTAGACTTCCTTGATAAACTTTACGTCTAGAGGCAAGAAAAGAAGAGGAGGCGATCTTTTTCGGAAAGAGATACCCAAACCATAACTGATGACGGTTTCTGTAATCTGGTTAAGGATCTGAATGACGACTTGTTGAAAGAGCACGATCATTTTCATGATTAACTATCCTCTTCAACATTAAGCAGATTATGATCAGTGAAAATAATGTTTTGCAACGTGCCATCAAGAATCGATTTCATCAAACTGCTTACGTCGTCAAAGACTCTTTTTCAAAGAAGCCCTCTCTTGCTTATTCTAAAGGGTGAGATCTCTAGATGATTTCCACGTAGCCTTCCTATAATTCTCGCCGATCTTCCGGCTTCCTTAACTAATTTTCTCATTGACCGTCTTGAATTACGCACCTGTTTAATGGTTTTTGGCCTTCTGGAGGTGCGATGACGTCTTAGGGTAGTTTATCTTTGATGGGGGAAGTCTCCTTGTATCAGTCGATTGTCCTTATGATAAATATTCTATTAAATCTAAGTTTATTTGACATTCTTATACTGTTGTCCTCATCTTTATTGCCATATTCACGAGGTTTCGGTCGTTGTACGCTCCGGCCTTTTTCAGGTGATTGAAATTTCGAACTGAACTATTTATTTCCTTCACCGGGGTAGATTGTTCTAGTTCCACGTGCTATACCTCTCCCGGATGTCTCAGTTATCTGCCTTTAATTCAACTCAACAAGTTTTTTTGTTCACCACTGCAGTAGGTACGTATTGATCTCAACTCTTTGGGTCAAGTGACTGGATACAACCAACGTTTTTATCCTTTTGTCCTTGTCCAATGTAAGTAATGTAAATAATTACAATACCTCATCTCATAAATATAGACCCAAGTTGTTTTCCAGCTTTAAAAAACTCATTGGAGTCTGTTCTATTTTTAATGTTGCTCAATGATATAATTTCTTTTAATTTCTATAGACAATAGATAAATACTAAAACACTTTGAAAAATATATATAGAATATATTGTGGGGGGGGGTATAAAACCCTAAACCAAAAAGTAGAATTAATTTCAAATATTATAAAAGCTTCTATGCCACACCCTGTACATACATTGCGTTTGTCATATGTGGATTCTACTGGATGGGAAAAAGGTTATTTCTTCCTTCTGCAAATATTGTTTCGTTTATTACGCTCGTGCGTTCACTCATTCGACTGGACAGTTCGTGAGGACAGACGTAGATCCTGAGAAAGAAGAGAGATTGTCATAAAAGTAGATTTGTGATTCCAAATTCTAAACAAAAAAGAAAATTTGAGGTTGGTAAGTACAGCGAGCAAAGCTTTGTAATAAAAATCAATTTCATGAGAAATTATGACATTTCATGTCAGGAAGTTAAACAAATATTATCTCTTGCTTCAAAGATTCTGGAAAGAGCCAATCAGATTTTTTTAACGATATCACGTGGTATAATATCTAAAGATAGAGACAGCAATGACTTCGATGAGTAACTTATATCAGGGATCAAGGGATCAATTTAGTTACTTAGCTTTATAAATAGCTTTCTCATTCAGTTTATTTCAAGCTCAGTCAATTCATATCTCTATCTCTATTCATTATGTGCATACCTATCCGACTATCTTGTTATTGTCATATATGTATGCACATACATACACAAACATAATATATATATATATATATATATATATATATATATATATATATATATATATATATATATATATATATTACATGTATGTGGATATATGAATATATATGTAATTGCTATATGTATTATTTAAATATTATATATGCTTAGTTGTATTGGTGTGAGTTTGACCCTGGGTTTCATTAACCTGGCGGTCGTCAAACAAACTTTGTCTGACGATCACAAGGGTCTAAAGCTCATAATCACAAGCTCACATCAATACAACTAATATATAATATATATATATATATATATATATATATATATCATTATGCTCCTATCTATCTATCAATATCCTTTAGTTCGTATGATTCTATCCGTCTATCTATGTTTGTCTGATATATATATATATATATATATATATATATATATATATATATATATATGTATGTATGTATGTATATTAAGTCGCCTCATTGCATAATTTAGACAAGTTTTGTTTGCGATAAACGCTAAGGTTATGGACTGTATATAACCTTAACGTTTTTGACTTCAGACGTAAAAAAAAATTATTTTCAGATGAACACAGCAATTTTGTCTGGGAAAAATGATGAATACAACAATGTTTTTTCTTAGAAAAAACAAGATCCTGATGACGACATTATGCCAAAATATACGTAATGTATATATATGTGTGTGTGAGTGTGTATGTGTGTGTGCGCGCCTTTATGCTCACATTTCCCTATCTATCTATCGATCTATCTATCATAGTCTCTTAATATTTATCAATTTATCATATATACACACACACACATCTATCTATATATCTATCTATCTATCTATCTATCTATCTATCTATCTATCTATATATATATATATATATATATATATATATAATTGTATATTTAGGCAGCAATCCTTCATTTACTCATGTTTCATTGAAAAACAACGCCAGACAAGGTACTACGATTAAGCTTATTATATTAATTTTTCTTGTGCTCGAAGAAGTGTTTACTTTTTTTGGGATACGGTGTATAGAAATTCTCCAAATGTTCTATAATTCCGAGCGTTTCGGGTTATACTTTTAGCCATTATTAAGGATGATTTGATTTTTTCACTTTAATTGGGTGCGTTCGTTGTGTGCATGTTTTTACTGTTACAGAGATGTTTTATTTTCTGAACACAGTTAGCACATTGTGGCCGTGTTCACAGTTAATATTAAGTGTTGGCTTTTTCTTTTTTTATTAAGGTTTCCATTATTTTTCATCTTTTTTTTTTTACTTTAGAAAAGGTTATTATGTTTGTATTTTCTACTAGTATGTTTCGGATGAAGTCTGTTAAGTTTGTGTGTGTGTTTAAATGGATTCTAATAGAGCTGTGGTCAGATACGTGTAACGTAAGGCCCCTGGATAGGCATGTAGTCGTGTGACCAATGTAATTAGGTTTGACCAGGAACACAGTTCCTTAAGGGGCATTTGAACTCATAGATGACGATCGTTTGTTGTAATTTTGACTTTGCTGGTGTGTTGTTATTTTTGAGGATAAGGATATTCAGGTTATTAGGGGTAATGTTTTTTAAATTTTTAAATCTTGTTTGATAATTAATTTTATGATTTTTGACATTTATATATATATATATAAATTGGGGTTTTTAAAATGTATTTCTTTATATATATATTATCTAAGTGAAGTTCCCAACCCGTCATCTTGTTTGCAGTTAACAGATTGACAATTGGTGGTTTTTTTGTAAACAATCAAGAAAATATTAATGTTATTTTTTTTTTCCTTTCAAAAGATAGAGAAAAGAGAAGATGTATTACTATGACGAGAAAAATATCTTTATTAGAAATATGACAATATATATATATATATATATATATATAATTAGCATATTTTTTTTTTTTATTAATTTTTTTAAATAAAAATAATAATCTATATATATATATATATATATATATATATATATTTTTCATAAAGATTCTGTATAATTTCATTTACTCGCACATATGTCAATGTCATTAAACCATTTGGATTGGAAAAGTTCTAACCTTATTCACTAATAAAGGATTGGCATTTTCTCGCTTCTCAAAACATTCCTCCCAAACGATTTATTTTTTCAGATCAAGACCATTTCCATTATATCTAATTTTAAATCCAGATCATTAACAGCAAATGCAGTACAAATTAGCCCAAGTGACGTTATACGCAAAATAAAATGGCTTCCATCTGTGAATTTTATGAATCTTGAAACATATGATATACCAGTTTATCTTTATAAAATTTTTTATCCAAAAATAAATAATTATTGAATCTGCTCTAAGTAATGTTCTCCAAAAACGGCAATTAAATTTTCTTTTAGAATAAAAAGGTAATTTGATGAATAAAGTTGGGTTTATTGAAATTTATTCCGTATACATTACAAAAGTCCTACGTACCACTACGGAATTCTACGAAGGTTCATTGGTTTGAGGGGTTTTCAAGTAAAATATTTTTTCGTAGATTTCTATTCACGAAAAAAACTTCTCAATAAAAAAAAAATTCTTTATTCAAAACCTGTTCTTTATTAATTAATTAATGAAACAATAACTTCATCACTGATATTTACAATAAAATAAACGTGGTTATGTTTACAAACATCTATTCGTACTACTACTACTACTACTTCTCTCTCTTTTCTCTCGGTCTCTCTCTCTTTCCAAGACAATCATCAGCAGTCAATATGTGCTAATTGTTCTGAGCACGGTATTTCGACTTGATTTTGCCACCATTGGCTATCTAACATTACTTGTTATTATAAGCTTTTCTTGTGCTTGGCACTGCGCGTGTTCAACAACATTATAGCCGATATTATGGGATGTTCAATAGATCTGACGGTGGCCATCCGTTCAAAACAGCATCGTTGTATTATTCCCAGATATATTTATGAACTTTTGGCTACTTTATCGAAACTTAGATACGTAATTTAATTGAGATCAGCCTAAGTATTTTGCTTTGAAATTAATGGATGATTTTTAATCCATTTTGAATAACATTGACCGAGTTATTGGTCGTCGACGATATATATAATTATAACATAAATTTGTTGTATTTTTGTTGAAACAAATGGCTGGTGATTTTATAATATATTTATGTTATAATTTTTAAATAAATAATTATATCTGCTCTACTATGTATTGAGCACTCTTTAAGAATAGAATTCTTGATATGGAATTTATTCCGTATACATCAATCCTATAGGATTATTAAAATATTTGGAATTTTTTTCCTTTGATTTTAAATTATCGACCACGAGGCATTTTTGTAATAACATCAAGAGAGGCCGGGAGATATTGAGACAGGCAATTTGAATATTTTATTTTTGCAAGGTAGGCAATATTCAGCCTTGCAAAATGGGAATATAGAATTGTTTTGAATTAACATAATTTTTAGTTTAAATCTTATTGACTGTGACCTTCATCAAATAAATATTCGTCCAAGAACTTTATTATCCCTCTTCTTAGGATAAAATTATACTATGGAGAAAGCTATGATCCTTCTTCTTTTCACTGGTGTTTTTATAATCAAATAGAATAAAACTGTTCAGCAAAATACTGTCCTCTCTCTAACCTGTGAAACAGTGGCTGTGATAAAATCAGTGATTCTCTGGTTTCTATGGAGTTCTTTGTATGGTTTTCTTTCACTGGCGCTGAGTCACTGGTTTACCATGCTTTGGCACATTAATCTTTAACCAATGCAAGTTGCCAGTAGTGTTTATACGCTGGTCAGTTAAGTCTATTTTTAGTTTTAAATATCTTTATAATGAACTTAAGTTAATCTGTTTCTTTTTTTAATTCTTCGTCTTCGCTAAGATATTTTATGGACTCTTTACATGTCTTTTCGTTTTACTAAGTTTGTTTAATAGGATTAATTTTACATTTAAATTTTGGGCATGGAAGCAAGAAACCGGATGCGGTTCCACATGCGAGAAGTACGTGAAAGGAGATTAACAGAACAGAACTTACGGTTACATATAGCTAATTCAACAGTTGCCAGCCTAGTAGGACTCTTGTAATCATGTTAGTAAGTAGGAGAGCGATATTTAATTGTATAAAAATACAAAATGTGGCACAAGGCCAAAATGGAGAATAGTGGGGGGGGGAGATGGTCTTAACATTAAACTTAGCTAGCCATGATCACTGACCCCAAAATACCACAATATTCCTTACACCAAAGCAACGCATTCTTACTTACTATTCTTACAACATTCACTCTAATACCTCAGTGTCTCTATGAAATCCTAAATAGTCCCCATATGTACAATTCCTGTCTGGGAGTGGAATAAAATAACAATTAAAAAATTTAAACCCCTAAGTAGGAGAACATTATTTATTTGTAGTATTTACAAATGTGCCACAAGGCCAAAAAGGGAAATGGAGAAAAGGACGTTCCTCTGCCTTAACAATAAACTTAGCTAGCCACAGACACTGACCCAATCATACAACTATATTTCTTACACCAAAACAAGGAATTCTTACTTACCATTCTTACTTCATTCGCCATATCTCAGTTCTAAAAAGCCCCCATATGTAAAATTATGTATATGTCTAGAGGGGGAATAAAATAACAATTTTAAAAATCTAAACCCCCAAATAGGAGAGCGATATTTATTTGTAAATATTTACAAAATGTGGCACAATGCCAAAATTGGGAATGGGGGAAAAGGACGGTCTTTATCTGTCTTAACTTTAAACTTAGCTAGCCACAAACACTAACCCAAACATACCAAAATATTCCTAACATCAAAACAGCACATTCGTACTTCCCTTTCTTACTACATCCGCCATAATACCTCATTGTCTCTAGGAAAATTTAATTAGTCCCCATATGTAAAATTCATTGTCTGTTTGCGTGGGGAAGCAACAATTTAAAAAAGAAACAAGCCCTAATGAGTATTTACAATATGAAAACAAAACCATTTACAAGAAATCAAATAAAATAATGTTAGTAATAAAAGCCCCTCAATCCTTAAATGTGACAGAAACATCAGTTAGCTGACAACATCAATGCGGGACCTAATAATATAAAATATTCATTCATCCCATGCACTTCCTCAAAGAAACACTCATTCAAACACAACAACAAAGAAAATCACACCCAAAACGAAAGACGCCCCGCATCCACCAGAGAACTAACATCACTGACCACCTAACAAGGGAGAGGATGGGGAATTAAACCAAAGAAAAATAAAGACAGAAATAAAAGGGGCCTCTGAGTATACATACCGTACCCCAAGTAGAAGAGCTTATTAAAAGAGCCATGAAAATATTTATAGAAAAGTCACATCACTGTGGTTGGAAAACGACTGAAGTTGAGATGTCAGTTAAGTGAATTCCGTATACCCCCACAATACGGACATCTGCTTCTCTTAAATGTTGTTATATATTCCTGATTATTAAGGGTAAAAAGTTATTCAGAGAAATTACGAGTATTTTCGTCGACCAAAAACAAATTGCTGAGTTCTATGATTTGTCAGAAGTCGTTTTAATTTTACAAAATTCAAAATTCTTCAACAATTCTTCCAGGTCTGTTGACAGAAGAGAGAAGTTCTCAAGCTTTAGGAATATATTAAGACCTTGGCTTAAAATCAAACAAGCAAGTAGCTTTGATAAAGGACGGGGGAAACTTTGGCAAATTAATCCTTAACCAAAGCAAGAGTCGGGTAGTGTTTATACGCTGGTCAGTTAATGGAATACATATCGTGCGATTTCGGCTTAAAATTGATCCCCGTTTCCCCACTCTTTCTTTCTTATTCTGTTTCCACTTCTCTTTGATCTTTTTGTCTTTTCTTTTCTTCCAATGTAACTCATGCTCTAACTCTTTCTTTATTTTTTTGTTTTTTTTTTGTTTTAAGTTTTCTGCTCACATTTTATTTCTCTTTTTATCTTCTCTTTTTTTACCCTTTTTCTTTCTTTCTTTTTTTTTTACTTTTTATTTTGTGTTTCGTTTTTCTCTTTTGTGTATCTTTCATTTTCTCTCTCTCTTTCTCTTTCTCCCTTTCTTTATTTCTCTTTTTTTTTCTTTATCGCCTTGATTTTCATCTATTTTCTTTTTGCTTCTCTCACTCCATATCTTTAATTATCTCTCTTTATGTCTCTCTCTCTCTCTCTCTCTCTCGTTTCGTCTTTGTTTTCTTTCTTTAGATTTAACACTCTAATCTCTTGATTTTTTTCTCTTTCCTTTTTTTCTTTTTAATCCCTTTTCTCTATTTTGATCTTTCTTTTGTTTTTCTCTTTTTACTTCTTTTTTCTTTCTTTATTAGTTTCTTTCTTTCGCTCTTCATATTTCTCATTCTTTTTCTCTATCTTTCCCTTCCTCTCGCTTCCACTCTCCCTTCCTCTTCTTTGAAATTTCTCTTTCCTTTTTCTTTAACGCCGTCATTTTTCTCTCTTTTTCTTTTAGCTTCTCTAGCTCTTTCTCTTTATCTTCCTTGCACTTTACCTCTCTGTTTTTCTTTTCTTTATCTATCTACTTTCTCGCTTTTTTATCATATTCTCTCTCCGTTTTTTTCCCTCTCTCTTTTGCCCTCTTTCCTCTCTTTTCTTTTTATTTCTCTCTTTTTAATTTCATTTTTTTTCGTTATTTCTTTCTTTCTTTATTCTTTTTTCTCTTTCTCAATTTTCACTTCCCCCTTTCTCTTTCTCTCTCTTTCTTTGCCTTTTCTCTCTTTCTTTGTCTTTTCTCTCTTTCTTTTTCTTTATAGCCATCATTTTTGTCTCGTTTTCTTTTCGCATCTCTCTCTCTCTCTCTCTCTCTCTCTTTATTCTTCTCTTTTGACATTTTCCGTTCTACTTCTCTTTCTTTTTTCTTTTGCCTCTCTAATTACTCATTTTTCTATCTTTTTCTCCTTCCCTATTCTATTTCTCTCTTTTTCTTTTAGCCATCTTTCTCTCTCTCACCCAATTTCCACGGGATTTTAGTTCACAATCAGAATTTACATGGACACAGTTCACAATTATGAAATATATATATATATATATATATATATATATATATATATATATATAGAAGAAGGACGTAATCTTCACGATTAATCATCAATATCATTCATCGACTTTTTATCTATATTTACCGCCTCCCGCTTCGTCAGCTTTAACAAGATTCCGCGTTCAAATTTAGTTTTCTGCTTCGATGTCCAGATCTGAAGACTAATAACCCCGGTTTTCATTGTTAAAATGGAACGAAAATTCCAGCGATGATCCATGTCGAATCCATAACTTTCTGCATCAGTCCACAACAAATTCTTAAGTAATATTGCGTGCCCAGCCTCGATTAGTGCTTGCTCACCGTCTTTTAAAATACGAGGGATCCATTTTCTCGTCAAGAGATCCACAAGCGTGAACATGGAATGTTTCTTTTGCTCCAACACAACTGACAATCATAAAACACCACCAATAAAACGAACGAATATGTAGCTTGCCCGGTCTTCATCCGGCTTTCAAAGTAGTGTTTTGTTAAAAAAACACTATTTTGTCTGTGTTTCGATAAATACTCATGAGTCATTTCTCCGTCTGTTTTTTTTTCTAAAAATATCCAAACTAGAATTTGATACATATGCACTTGAATTATACAGGGGTTAAATGAAAACAAACAACACAAAAATAAAAAATTTTTGTTTTAAATTCCTAAAGACACACGTAAAGGCACATACAGTGATGTTCGATAAAAAGTGACTCACCTGATTTTTTTTTACTAAAAATATTTTTGTCTATTGTCTTTGGGGTTAAAAAATTTTTAATCTTACTAATATAAAGACCCCTTCCCGACCACCTAGGAAAAAATTTTATTCACCCTAAGGTATTCTATTGATAATTATAAATTTGGATATAAATGAGATTCAGGAAAAAACTCTATGCAAAAAAAACATCGCATTCTAATGATTAAACTAGTAAATTTAAAGAACTTTTGACAAAATATTGAAAACTATTTTACAATACACTCAGAACTCAGAAGAATATTCTAGAGAATTCTAGAACAGCTTAAATTAAATCTAGAGTATTCCAGAATATTCCAGAAAGCCTCATACAGTATAAAAACAGCTTGAAATATCCACTCAAGTCACTAACCAGATGAAAGGGTACAAACATGCATCAGAACCACTTAAGGCATCTATTATTGCCTTCCCAAAAGCAGACAAGTCTACGAGAGAAATTGCAGAAATTGCTATAACCTTGCAATCAACTGTCTCTCGTGTGCTTAGGGCACATAATGATGCCACTCCTGCTCCAAGGAAGGAAACAAGGGGACGAAAGAAAAAGATTGATGATAGAACTGGCAGGGTAATCAAGACAGAAGTTGCGAAGAATAGGACTATAACTAGCCAAGGAATTGCAGCCAGTCTAAGCGAAGAGCAAGGTGTTAGTCTTGCCTCTTCAACAGTCCGTCGGTGGCTGTTAGAACAAGGCTACAAATCTTGTACACGAAGGTTTCAGCCGCTAATAAGCAAAGCCAAGAGACTTGAATGGGCTCACTATTACAAAAATTTCACCGTAGAAGACTGGAAGAATGTTCTCTTCTCCGATGAAACAAAAGTTGAGCTAAATTCAAAGGATAAGGTGAGTCACTTTTGTTGAACATCAGTGTGTGTAGCTTGACCGGTCTTCATCCGGCTTTCAAGGTAAAGGTTTGCTAAAACCGACTATTTTGTCTTAGTGGGTTTCTTGCTAAAATGATAGGAACAATTCGATGTATTACTATTATGAAATTGTTGCCTGGAGATCGAAGATGAATTATTGTCCGTATTCTAGATTTAATTAAAATTAAAAAAAAAAAACTGATGTATTTTAATTAAATAATGATAATAATTTATCTCGTGAGAATCAACAAATACATTTTTCTAAATTGTTCTTTTCTTTTTCTTTTTTTTTTTTTTTGCCCGCAATGCCAGTGAAAACTCATATTCTACATAATGTATCGACCATCGGTTCAAAAATAGGCTCGCCGGGCCGAGTTCTTGTCACAGGGGAGTCTATTGCATTCACTTTCGTGCAGATGCCATTGGGAAATGCACGCTTCGTTTTCTCCGCCATCACTCCAGATATGGTTTAAATTACAGCTCGAGACAAACTTGTCTTGAACTGTAACTATTCCAAACTCGTGGAGAAGACAACGGATCACTACTCCACTATTTTTCCTAAAAATACATGGCAATTCAAATATGATGAAAAGGAATTTGTGGAGAGTCATAATCGCATAAGACCTAAAGAGAGATGAATATAAAAAGAATTATCGTATTTCTTATATTAATCACTTCTTATGAACCTCCTGTGCTTACACTACCTTGTGATTATTATTAATAAATTTTTTGAACTTGTCATTTGATAGCTACATATCAGCCGATACGGTCTTTGGCATTTCATAAAGTTCTGAAATAACTTTTTCATCATTATTCTACAAATTACTTGAACGAATATCAAGATTTTTACGTTTTTTTATTATGACAACGTTTCAACAGTTTCAATCATCTTCAGGTATGGGGTATGCGTCCTGGGTATGACGATAAACTATATCCGGCAACAAGGCGTCTGATCGAGTGGTTTTGAGAAGCGTGAAACTACCTCTTAATTACTGTTTTTCCCAGGTTGACATTGTTATTCTTTTTCATTATACGTTGGTTTTGTACCTATAAAGTAAAGGTCGATCTATTCCACAGCCATCTTCTATTGGGAAAGAGATAATTATGTCTTGAATTTATTTCAGTTTATTATCCTTTCCTTCGAAAAGAACATCTCTCTTTCATTACTAATTAGAAACCTGATGAAGGCTGTAGAACGAGTCAACCGAAACGCTTTATTAATCGAACAAATCAAACCAGTAGTCCAAACCACAATTCCATGAATTTTGACGTTTTTTTTTTTTTAATAAAAGAAAAAATATCATTGTTTGCCTTTAAATTATCAAACAGATTTTGGTTTTAGTAATGTATTTTCGTTTTTTGTTTGTTTGTTTTTTTTTTTTTTTTTAATAAAGTTCCATATTGGATACAAGCAAGGGCGAATATGTCTCGTTTGATTGATGACTGACTATGCATTTTTCCCGCAGGAGGTTGCCGTTTCTATGTGCGATTAACTGGTTGCTAACCAAAGCTATAGAATCCAGATGGCCTGCTATTCACCCCTTAGTTGTGGGAGAAGCGATGGATTCATAACTTTGAAAAGTTTGTTTGCTCACAAGTGAATGTAATGAACCCGACTGGAATTAAAAACCGGCTCTCCTATTTCTCATTCCAAGCCATTTTCCGTCACACCGCAGCGCATATACTTTTAAAAATTCTTTTGAACACAAACATAGAGTTACCCCCCTTTTATTATGTTTTTGGGTTTCGGTTCCTTCTAAAGACTGCCTCATCTCTTTTTCTTTTCCTACGATAAGTCAATACAGTAACTCTCTATTGGCTCTTTAAAGTTTGTAATTAGTAAAAAAAAAAAAAAGTGCCCACGAAAAATTAACGTTCATGTAATTTTAAAAATCTAAATAACATTGTAGATTTGACAAAAGGGTAACACTCTGTAATGGTAAACACTTAGAAGAAGCGTTGTCTGCAACCTTACAAGAAAAATGTGCATGTATTGATAACCAAGACAAGTCCCAGAGAAAAATAACCTAAAAGAACTGCTCGAAAATACTGAAAGAAAATAAGATTTTTCATCTCATAAATCTTATACTGCTGTATTTAGAAGTGTATCGAAATTCCAAAAGTTCGTCGAAAGCCTTCGTTTTGCCGTAGCCGGACGCGCGTCGTGTCGGCAGTGGTCGTGGGACCACCACACGTAGTGCCGATTTTTCGAAGGCCTCCGGTGTTGCCGGACGCCCGTAATGCGCCTTTAGAATTAGTCCGTCGAATCGTTAATGCCCAACTTCGTCCAAGGCCTAGCCGGACGCGTCGTGCGCCTCGGCAGTGGTCGTCGGACCACTATCTCAAAAGTTAGTGCCGTCGAATCCTTAAATGCCCAAGTTTTCGAAGGCCTCCTAAAAGTTTTAAGTTGGTCATTTATATAAAATCTATATTTATTCACCAAATTATTAATACAATATTCAGTCGAAAGAAAAGAGAATGATTCTTAAACAATTCAAAATGTTCCGGCTTTTAAATAACCAAAAATTATATACTCTAAAAGAAATCAATTTCAAATCCCTTCATCTAGAACCTTGGAGAAGTTGCCAAAATTATTGTTTTTGTCGTTTTTTTTTTGTTTTGTTTTTAGAGTTTTCCTTCATCTAAACCACCGAGACACAGAGGCCTACTGGATGTCGAAACAAAAGCTATCAGTATATTGTTTTAAATTCTTGAAGATTAAAGTTGACTTCAAGCATGGAACCAGAAGTTGTTCCACAAGCAAGAAACAAAAAAAGCTTTTATAGTATCCGGCCATTGTCGATAAGATTTTGCCAGTCTAGTACTTCATCTAGACCATAGAGAAAAGTTGAACAATTAATTAAATTATTAATGAAACGACAAAGTAGGCAACTTTACGGCTATAGTACCTTGTTAGAGTATTCCTTCATTTATCCAGATCTCTAGATATAACCAAGGCTATAGTAATGTTAGACCTTATTAAGATTTATTATGGAGAGAAAATTCATCTAGACCAACTTTATTAGCAGCTGACCAATGGATTCAATATTCTTTTCACTTCATGCTATATGACCTAGTCTATCCTTTGATTATTTAAACTAACAAGCCATTCTTTGTCCCAGAAATCTGAAGGTAGTTGACATCAACCTTTATAAACCATAAGCCGATCGATTTAATATCGAGACAGAAATTATTCAAAGAGACGGAATCATTTGCAATAATTGAACTTGGAAAATTAAAGTTTCTAACTCAGAATCATCCAATGGTAAAGTTGAAAAGACCTGTTCTTATACTGCTGTATTAGTGTAGAACTAAAAAAGTCCCTAGTCGCTATCCATTATACCAAGGTTGGTTTGCATCCACATCTAGAATAAAAAGGCTATATAACAGTTTTCCTTCATCCCAGTTGCTATCTAGACCGGTTGCAACCAAGAGTTTTTCCTTCATTTAGACCAACCAAGGCTATAGTTTGTTAGAGTTTTCTTTCATCTAACAAGGCTATACCTAGTCTATCCTGTTATTTAAGAAATATATGTTTTTGCCTTCAATTCGAACCGCTTTCCTCCACCCTAGTCGCTATCCATTATACCAATGCGCATCCACATAGAATAAAATATAAAGTACCTTGCTAGAGTTTTCCTTCATCTAGGCCGGAGTTTTCCTTCATCTAGGCCAAACAAGGCTATAGTATATTGTTAGAGTTTTCCTTCATCTCGACTGGTTGCCAACCAAGGCTATAGGACGTAGTCTCTCCTGTTATTTAAGAAATGAGAAGGATTCATACTTTTCCCAAAGCTATTTGCACTCGATTGAATTCGAACTCGGCTCTCCGATTCCTCCATCCGAGCCGCTATCCATTATACCAACGCGCATCCACATAGAATAAAATATAAAAAAATATTACTAGTGGCCAGTATATTTAAATACCACGCTAGAATAAACTAGGTTAGTATTTAATATACATACCAGGCTACTAAGACTAATTCTAAACAACCTTCAACGACTATTGTTGGACATTGGTCTTCCACTAGAACTACTAGCGTTTCATTCCTGAACTGAATTTGATATTGTTCCAAAACATAATCCCATCTGCTGGTCGCAATTTTAACTCATGGTTTCAAGAGGCCCAGCTTGTGAGTCGAGATGTCCAACGACTGTTTGATGTACTTTTAAGATGACCTCTCCATTGACAATGAAGTTTACTGAAGGCTTTTTGAACATCATTGTTGATTTACTGTAACGATTCGATAACACTAGACGTGAATCGTCATGACTCAAAATTTTATTCTATCTACTATTTCTTCACTTACACTCGGCGAGTCTGTAGTACGATCTTCTTTTCTCCCGCTCCTTTACTTGGTTCTTACGTTCTGTTGGCGATGTGTGTGAAAGGCTTTCGTTTATATAAACGCATGTCTTACAAAATCTGCCACACGCCTTCAGAATTCCAGTTGGGTTCATTTCATTCACTGACAAAAAAAATGCCCATGGGAAAGGATTTAATCAATCTTCTCTCCCAAACTATGGATGAAACAGTAGGATATTTATCTGGAAACAATGTGATTCTCAAAAGATCTGTGGTTACAATATTCATACGCTAAAAAAAAAGAATTATTCTTATAATCCAAAATATCTTTCCGATTTAAATAACCCACAAAGGGTTGATAAGCTGTAAAAAATAAATAAATCAGTGTACACCTAAAAACCGGATTGAGTTGAAAGATCTCGTGATTCCTCTCTGGTCAGAAAAGTGAAACGTGTGTAATGTCTATTCCGATACCGTGTTGCTTTAAAATTAATCCAGTTTTTTTTCAATATGGTTTCTTTTTAGGCACGTTTCGCGAATTTTAGTCTGAGTTTAAGTTCCATTTCCATGTTTCATTTCTTTAAGTAACTAATGCAAGAATGCAATGATTATAGTCTTTCTTCTAAAAGCCAAGGCTGCAGATCCTTCTTCTAGAAGCAATGGTAGTAAATGTTACATTTTAAAACCAATACATCGTTTATATCATTCAAGGATTATATCGCGTCCTGGGTAAGACGTTAAACTACATCCGTGTCCTGGGTAAGACGTTAGACTACGTCCAGCAGCAAGGCCTCTGATCAGGAGGTTCTGAGGAACGTGGAACCAGCTCTTAATTGCTGGTGTTCCTAGGTCCAACCTGACCCCGGGTGGTAGCACCTGTTAGGCTCCAAGCTATGGATAAATAGTTAACTATTGCCAGCAATGCTTTTTTGAAGGGAAGTATTGCCAGCGATGCAATTTTGAAGGAGATGTGTTGCCAGAACCAGATTTTTGACAAAACAAAATATTGCCAGCAATTTTTATCGGCGTTGAGTGGCCTATTGTGGTTGATGTGCAGTAAAACGGGATAGACCAAACCAATCTAAACCAAAGAATACATACTCTATTCATACAAATCTATCCTAAAAATATTGTCGGCATTAAATAACCCAATGAGGTTGATATGCAAAATAAACCAAACTATCCTATTCAAAATCTATTGTCGGCATTAAATAACCCATTGAGGTTGATATGCCGTAAAACAAAATAAACCAAACCAATCTAAACCAAAAATACATATTCTATTCATTCGAATCTATCCTAAAAATATTGTCGGCATTAAATAACCCATTGAGGTTGATATGCCATAAAACAAAATAAACCAAAGAATACATATTCTGTTCATACGAATCAATTCTGAAAATGTCGGCATTAAATAACCCATTGAGATTGATATGCCGTAAAACAAAATAAACCAAACCAATCTAAACCAAAGAATACATACTCTATTCATATGAATCTAGCTTAAAAATGTTGTCGGCATTAAATAACCCATTGAGGTTGATATGCCGTTAAACAAAACAAACCAAGGATTATATCCTTCTTTTAGAAAACAAGTCATCTATGGTCGTGGACAACAATGGCTAGTCTTAACGTCCTGCAATTTTTTTTTTTTTTTTTCTTTAAGTAACTTTTGCTCCTTTACTCGTTCTCTGCCATCTATTCACACAATCTCGTTACATATTCTACTTTCAGGGCCTGGCTGTTCATGGCTCTTCACAGCTACTTATCTTTTGTTGCGCTAACTCTGGCCCCTTTATTCATTGCACTTATTCTGCCATTACGTCACCCAAACTCGTCTAGTTTCTCCTCCTAATCTGAGTTTCAACATGTTGTGTGAATACTAAATTCTCCAAAACTTATTCTTCAATATATGTCCCCAAAATGTCAGCTCTCACTTTTTTGATACAGTGGGGATAAATGATGGCGAAGAAAAGAGGGAAAGATATATATATTTATTTGTTTGATATCAAAAGACTGTGACTGAAAACGTGATACAGTAAAATGCCTTATGGGGAGATAGAGCAAAAGAAAGATAAAAGAGAGGATGCAGTAGGAAGTATTTGTACATTTCTTATTAGTTTTTTTTTATATATATATATATCAAAATAATATGTATCATTTAGATGGATGAAAACGAATATTGAAGGCGAGGAGGGATAGTATGAGAAGATACAGCGATAGGTTGAGAGAAGAACACAGATATGAGGTAACGAATCATCTCTGTTGTCTGCATCTATGGAATGCGGGATTGCTGTGTGATATCTATCCTCTTAGGGGAACGTTGGAAAATATCCCTACAGATGCGCTAGAGGCAGTAGAAATGTGATTCTACAAAAGGAAAATGAAAATACCATGGAGGGAAAGAGTAAGCAAGTAAATGCCAACAGCAAGAACACTTCTACTCAAAATCAAGAAAAGACAGCGGAAGATTCCTTGGACACATAATGAGGAATACGGTTTTGAACCCCCCACCCCTTCCAGAGGGCACGTTGATGAAAAGAGAGATAGGGGAAACAGCATGTCACTTACCAGACGAGCTTGTATCAAAGTATGGTGGAACAAGGGGGCTGTTTCGGCTTTAGCATTTATGGAAACTGCTATGAACCACAAGAGATAGGAATTGTGGAGGGCCATGATCGGTCATGTCCTGAAGGGACGCGGCGCAAGGAAGAAGAAGAAGAAGACGAAGAAGAAGAAGACGAAGAAAAAGAAGAAGAAGAAAAAGAAGACGAAGAAAAAAGAAGACGAAGAAGAAAACGAAAAGAAGAAGAAGACGAAAAAAAGAAGACGAAAAAGAAAACGAAGAAGAAGAAACGAAAAAAAGAAAAAGAAGAAGAAGAAGAAAAGAAGAAGAACAAAGAAAACGAAGAAGAAAAAAAGAAGAAGAAGAAAAAAAGAAGAAGAAGAAGACGAAGAAAACGAAGAAGAAGAAGAAGAAGAAGAAGAAGAAGAAAACGAAGAAGAAGAAAAAGAAGACGAAGAAGAAGAAGAAGAAAAAAAAGAAGAAAAGAAGAAAAGAAGAAAAAAGAAGAAGAAGAAGACGAAGAAGAAGAAGACGAAGAAGAGGAAGAAGAAGAAGGAAGAAGAAGAAGACGAGAAGAAGAAGAAGAAGAAGAAGAAGAAGAAGACGAAGAAGAGGAAGAAGACGAAGAAGAAGAAGACGAAGAAGAAGACGAAGAAGAAGAAGAAGAAAGAAGAAGACGAAGAAGAAGAAGAAGAAGAAGAAGTAGACGAAGAAGAAGAAGAAGAAAAAGAAGATGAAGAAGAAGAAGAAGACGAAGACGACAAAGAAAAAGAAGAAGAAGAAATGATGCAGTACTGTGTTGAATTTGTTTCATTTGATCTTCAATGAGAGACGCGAAGATGCGAAAATTAATAGTGCTAGATAAGACGGTGTGAAATATGAAACGTTGTAATAAAGAGAGAAACGATGAAACTTACCCCATTTTGTCTTTCCATTAATTATATTATTGTGTGCGCACACAACATACGCAGAGTTTATAATTAGCTCAGGATCAACTGATCTCTCTTTTTGCAAGTAGATAAAGTCGCTATATTTAGAAGTATAATCGTTTTTAATGACATCCATGACTCCTGTTATGAGGATCGATAAATATCAAAGGTTCCATTCATTCAAAGCAACTGACCAACATTGTTTGCTGCAGCTGTTCATTCATACAAGAAAAATAAGCCCTGCCTAACGTCATTTGTACGGACCAATGCTCAATTAATATTAATAATAATCGTTCTAGTTTTATAATGGTGATTTATTTGTTCGCGTGCCTTTGATTCACAGCCATAAAACCAGCTGGTAACATAAAATCACCTTTTTGCTGGATGGAAATTGCGTTCTATAGATCAGATAATAGTACTTAATATATATTCTAATCATTTCACCTCAAGCAATACAGTAATGCCACTAAGACTCAATTAGAAAATGAAAAGCTGATATAGGAGACAGAACAACAGAAAAAAAACGGGATTTTAGAAGACAGAAGATATCGATTGACATTGCCTTTAAATTTTAAAAGATCAATGTTGATCAGAAAGTAAGAAGTCGGAAGAGAGTTCTACGAGCTAGAAGCGAAAGAAAAGAAATTGTTAGCACAAAATTTACAGTTCCTTCGAACGATTTAAACTATAAAATCAGGTGACTTTGCTGCCAATTTCATAGGGTACTTAAATTCGCAAAACCGAGGTACCAAAGAGGAAGGTTCAGCAGAGCGATTACTATGAGAATATTTATAGAAAAGACGCAAGGAACGTTCGTTATGGCGGTGAGGAATTGACTGAAATCTAGATGCCATCTCAGGACTAATATAATTGCAGATTTTTCTTTTTATATTATCAAGAATCTCTAAATACATAGAGGATGCGACAGCAATATTCAAAGTAAGGACAAAAGGCAGACATGTCTAAGATAGATGCTAACGAGAAAAAAACACTCTCTGAGCAGCAAACCCATCATTTAATTCAATATTATATTATCTACTTTATATCAGTGAAAAATGTGACGTCGTTCCCCGGTCGCAGCGTCGACTGTGTCGCTCGATCCCGGTCGCAGCGCCAATTGTGACGTCACGTGCTCCCCAGGCTCTGATATCCTGGTCACGGACAGCACCAACTGTGACGTCTTCGCCGCGGCGTCCGCTGTTCGCTCCTCGCTGCTCCAAACGTGACGTTCTAACCCTTTGGTTAGATTGATACCAGCCTCGCCGTTCCCAACCCGCTTCCAACGCCTGGTTACCAGGGTAACTGCACTGATCTCCAGTCTGCCTACCCACGTTGTGAATTGATCTTAGACAGACGAGATCAAACAGGGGTTGGGGCCGTAATGCAAGTTGAGTCCAACGGGGGTGATAACACACAATTATGTATAAAAGAAAATAAAATAAAAACTCACAAGGTCCAACGTATCAAAGAAAAAGGTAACAAACTTTTTATGTCTATTTGCTCGGTACATAGGACTATGTCTACTTCCCGACCCGTTCTGTGGATTGTGGCACGACGCTTTTACTAGGCAACTTTAAGGCTTCAAGTTGTCTGCTCTCTAAGAAATTTGTGTTTCGGTGTGTCTTTGGACGAAAGTCGAAAAAAACCCTACTTCTGTGGTCTTGATTCTAAGTCGCTCTTCAAACTACTTGTTCTTGGTTGAAGAAGAGTCCAGAAGTGTGCGTGAATCTTGGTCAGCTATCTTGACGCGGTCTCAACACTGGGCGCTCATCTCTGCTTGTCGTCCACGGCTGAACTCTTTCGCCGTCCGCGGCTGAACTTCTTCTCTCCAGAGTCTGAATTACTGGTCACTCATCTCCGCCGTCGGTGCGCGAACTAACTTCTTCTCTTCGGCTTGGGTCGGACGAACTTCTTCACTTAAGCCAAACGAACTGGCCTCTCCTACCCGCAAAGTGGGCGACCGAACTCGGGCCGCCGTCCGCGGTTCCACTCCGCTTGCCGTCCGCGGCTGAAACTCTGATTTCTGTCGGTTGGGGTCTCGCTTTTATTGACGCAGTCAAAACTGGGGTGGGTCTGTCGGCGCCTGGGGTTCTTCGATAATTCTAAATACGTATCCACCCTTCTTATTTCTGGCTAGGGATTTTTCATTCTTTTCCATTTTCGGTAACTCATTCTCACTCCCACTCCCTCACTGTGCCTCTGAGGGGCGTGTGCCTGCTTTCCCGCTTCTTCGTATCGGCTTCTCACACTTACACTTTTGACAGGGCGTCGACCGATTCTCCTCGTGCGTCACGTGACAGCTCTCGGCCAATGAGGTCCTGGTCGGGTATCTTTCCTCCTCCTTCGTATGTCATGTGATCTTATTTAGCCAATGACGTCTTTAGTCGGGCGTGGACAGTCCGTGGCTTTGTTTTGGGAAAGAAACACCTTGCTTGAAAAACAAAAATATTAATTTAAATCGCCCTTATCATGAGCGACTGAGATGACACTTTCGGCTTTTTAACACGTGGCATTTGTCAAGCAGTTTATCGCTAATTGGATATGATCTAAGAAAGGAATTTCTCAGACTCGTTGGCGTTTCTGAACGGAATAAAAATATTTCAATTTTCCCTCCGCTCGAAGGTCTGATAATAAAAATCTTTATTATCTCAAAAGAATTTTGCCACCTTGTGTGGGCTGGTTCTAATTCTGAAGACTGTCTGTGTTTTCGTATTAATGGTTTGTCTTCATATCCTTAGATACACTTCCCCACCCACTTAGACCTTTACTATCATTCCAATGACACACTTCCCTCTTGTTACTTATCAATATTTTCATTGTCCCTAAACTTCGTTTCTCCTTTTCCTCTTTTCTTTCTTTTTCCTTGGGTGACAACCAATTGATAACAACTTCCATTTTTCGTGGATTCCGCGGAAATCGGTCAGATGCTTGACCCGTATATTTTTCGACACCTGTTATATGTCAGCCGTGCGTGTGTGTGCTCGCCTATGACCTGTTTTCGTATTATTTTTTTCTTTCTTTCTTCTTCGTTTTCTCTTTCTTTCTCCCAGATCGCTTGAATGTAAAGAAAGAATTATTTTTAAAACCCAAAATATTTTTCGGCCTTAAATAATTATTAAATGGTTGATAAACCGTAAAAAACAAATCATATATCTATGAATATTTCTCTCAGCTCGTCAGGTATGCATGGTGCCACAAAACGTTAGCCCAAGAAAACGCAAGTAATCACTTTCCTGGACGTTAGCATCATCCATACTGATTTAAGTCGGAAAAAGGATCTCTCGGACAATTAAAAGAGAACAGTTTTGTTTTGGAAATTAATAATCCATCTCTTACTTCAGATAACAACAAATTGTACGTCGTTCTTGAAACCAGATGCCAAATTTAGCTTAACGAACCGATCAGACTTACCTTTAAGACAGGAGTAAATAGAGTCTGTCTATATTTCTGAGATGAGGTATTATGTACCGTATTTACATTAGTCGGACTATTGTCCTCATCTTTGTCGCCATATTTGTCACAACGTTTCGGCCATTACGTTTTGGTTGGAATTTCGAACTGAACCCTTTATTTCCGTCCTCAAGGACACATGGCACAGTGGATAAAGGCGTTGGTTCACAGACCCAAAGAAGGTGAGTTCAATGGTTTTCAGAGGAAATTTAGCAGGAGATAACTGATAACTGACACCCATCAAACATGGCAAACTGAACAGTCTACCCCAGTTCGAAATAAAGGTTTCAGTTCGAAATTCCAACCACCTGAAGAAGGCGTACAACGGCCGAAACGTTGTGACAAATATGGCGACAAAGATGAGGACAATAGTCCGACTAATGTAAATAAGGAGTAAATAGTTGTGTCATCAGCATATATACAGAGGTCAGAACTGATGACATCAGGAAGTTCCTTGACGAAAATTATGATCTATGAACAGTGGTCGGAATTTGAAAAAAAAATAAGGAAATTAACGAAGCTGTAATTTGATGCTGTTGGCCATCCATAAAATTTTCGAATGCACAAGAAATACCATATATCTAAGTGTCTTTTAAATCTATAAGATTTTAGAGTGTCTTTTAAAACTACAATGTTTTAAGGCATCTTTTAAACCTACAAGCTTTTAGAGTGTCGTCTATTAGGAGTACAAGATTTTAGAGTATCTTTTACAACTACAAATTTTTAATGTATCTTTTAGAACTGCAGCCTTTTACAGTGTGTTTTAGAACTACAAAATTTTAGAATGTATTTGAAATCTCCAAGAATTTAGAGTCTCTTTTAAACCTATAATATTTTAGAGTGGATTTTAAAATTAAGATTTATTTCGTGTATTTTTGAAATACACAAATTTAGAGTGTAGATTTTAATGTATAATATATGCTTTTAAAGCGCATTTCAAAACTGCAAGAATTTAGAATCTATTTTGGAACAATAAGTTTATTTTTGAATGTATAAATATCGTGTTCAAAATAGGTTTCTACATACGTCTTCATGACATTTCTTCAAGGTATGTAACGTTCTGCAAAAAATTAGATTGCATTATATTTTATGTATAGGTTCTATTTTGTGTATTTTTATGTGTATAATTTGTATTCAATTTTATACGTATAATTTTTTTATGCATTTTATGTGTATTATTTTGTATGCATTTTATATATATAAATTTGTTTGCATTTTTATACGTAGAATTTTATTTTTACTTTTATATGTATTATTGTGTATTTTTACATATTGTCGGAGTTACCTCCTCCTTCGCTCCTTAAACTAAGAGAACAGGTCATTTCGACCTTGACCTCTCAGTTGTGCTCCCTATACACTGTAAACCTGTGGTAGAGACTAGCAAGTCCCCTTTTTAGTTAAGTTATCTTACAAACCTAGTTGTAATATACTTCTTGACATTTTTAGGCCATAGTTCCCTTTAGCTAATCTTGACTTATTTTTTTATCGAGACTTTCCTGTATTAGCTTTCCAATTCTCTTGCTAGTCTCCCTTACCACAAGACAGTGACTTCTCACTAAATTCGCGGTCGGCGACTGAAACGGTCGGGTACGCAGAAAATGGTTTAAAAATTTACATATTATTTTTAGACAAGTATATAATAATATGTAAATGTTTAAACTATGTTCTTTTATCCTTACGGATGTCTTTTTTTAACTTAACTAATATTTGCTCTATTTTTACATGGAACTCTGGATTACATCCTCCTTGGGATTATCCATACGGATTACCAAACATTTTATTACCTAACTATATATATATATATATATATATATATATATATATATATATATATATATATATATATATATAACGATAACAGTATCAGGATTTTTCATTTGTTGGGGAAAGAATTACTTCAAAAACGAATTTTTTTTAAATCTCGAGAATAACAAAGAATCAGTAATTAATTAATTATCAGAATCTGTAATTAATTAATTAATCAGTTATTAATTTTAGTGTTTATTGATTTCTTCAAACATTTTGATCCATCTTTTTGGCTTTACCTAAGAAACCAGGTTCAAATCATCAGCTTCGGATAATCAGATTAATGAGCCACAGAAACAACCTAATAATCCGAATTCGGATGAATAGAGCACGAAGCAAAATGAGGAATACAACAGTGCCATTTTGTCAAGGACACTGGAACAAAATTGTTATATTTAGGATCAAAATGATATCGCCCAAAGTTCTCTATGAGATGCTTGGATATCCAGATCTATTTGAGAAGGATTGTTAGATTAATACTGAGAGCAAACTGCCTGTATACGGATAGAAACTGAATTGGGTTCTGTTCACAAAAAAAAATAAAAAGGGGCTTATGACTTTGATCTGTCTTCTATCGGGGTTTATTCAACAGTTACAGTGCAGCTCTCGTAAGGGACATGGAAACCTTACCAGGATTTATTATCGCTAGATACAATCTTAATGTAAGATAGGCTGATGACATTGGGTTGATTGCAGACAATAGAGGAAAACTAAAGTAGCTCCTAGACACTCTAATGTTTGAAAGCAGTTAGAAAGGATGAAGTATCAACTAAAGCAGGAAAAACTTTCAAGATGTTTGTTGCGAAATTGAGATGAACCAAAAAAGTACCGAATTTAACATTTTTGTGATGTCAACAAACACTCGTTTACACTTTTGGAATGTCAACAAATACTCGTTGACTCTTTTGGGATGCCAACGAATACACGTTGTCACTTTCGTAATGCTCGTTGTAGTAGAGACTTTGTAATCGCAGATACAACTATAGTAACACCGCTGAACAATGTTGGTGTCAGACACCTTCGAATATCACTCGATAATATTAGATCGAACAGCAATTCGAATAGTGATCTGAATAGAGAAATGGAATAGTGAATAGAGTAGAGAATAGCGGCCCATGTATTAATAGAGGATAGACTAGAAGTACAGATCCGTATAGTAATAGAAGATAGACTAGAAATAGCGATCGTTAGTCGACAGCTACTTCCTTTATATATGTTTTTCCTCTATGGTCATGTGGTCTATTTTAATTCAATAATGGGATCGCCTATCTTTGCTCACTGGCGATCTATTTTCAAACTCAAGTGTCGCCAGCAACACTTTATCCCTTTATAACAAACATGGAAGAGTTTTAACATAGGACGGAAAATATAACACCGAAATCCGAAGAAGCTTCGCGATATCAATTTATGCCTTCCGAAAGCTAAGCAAAGTATTAAGAAACAGGAAGCATTTGTTAGAAAGAAAAGACTACTGAAGTGTTGGATAAAATCAGCCCTCCTATACGGCAGTGAATGCTGGACAATCGCCTCAAAAATGAAGTGGTTCTACAGAAAGATCCTGAGGATACCACAGATGGAGAACGTAATGAAAATGGAAACAAAAAAAAAGAAACTGTTTCTCAGAATGAGAGGCAGACAACTGAGATTTCTAGTACACATAATGAGGAAAGAGAGCTTAGAGAATTTGATACTCACAGGACATATTGGAGGCAAAAAGACGTGGGGAAGGTAGCCGGCCTTCCACCTCACGGGTTTCTGGGAATTAAATTGCTGAACGGGTGTAGATATGGTTAAAAAAAAGAAACGCTACTAACAACTACCAATGTTAGAAAGTTGTGGTCAATCCGTATCTCTTTTGCGGCTAATTTGAAAATAGCTAAGGTTTTAGCAGAATGCGCCCGGGATAAGATGCACTCACTTAACCTCGGCACAAGACGGAAAACTGTAAGCACTATAGGCTTAATGACAAATAATGATTTTTCTTGTTTGTCACTTTCAATGAAACAAATATATAGGTGATTATATAACTCGACAATTTTCTGCTCGTTATTACATTAAACTACTTCTGACTCTTTACTAACAAATTTTCCTGCTTTCAATTTACACAAACAACGTAAGTTCTTTACTCAATGTCTATTCTGCTATTTTTTGCCTTCAATATATTCTCTGATTTTTATAGAAACTTTTCGCCTGCCGCTTTCTCATAATATACTTTGGCCACGCAAAACAACTTAGCAGAGCAGGTTTTAAATTAAATAATTAAGCACATTTCTTGCTGGGTCTTCTACGAATCTATATCTGATAGCTTTAGTTTCGTATCCGAACCTAAACAACAGACATTGTTAAAGGATTTTTCTCCGACGTTATTTCTTACTATAATAAAAGTTATTTTTACTGGGTATACGTGTTTGAGTAGCTACCCACTGTGTATTTCTTTCTCTGAAATTAATAAGAAGCAGCCTAGATTGAGAAGTCCCACTAAAGAAATTTTTTTAACTGACAGGAATCGAGCCTGCCGCCATGTTTTACCTCAGGGAATCCAATATGTCACTTTGACTAAGTAGAACGTCCTGACAGAGTAAAGTTTGTATTACCTATTTATAGAAACCAGGTTTCTCGTTGAGAAAACTGTGACTCTGTATTTACTAGTGTAATGTCAAAAGTACGCAGGTATAGGTTTTAAAAAAAGCTTTATTCAACTGAGAATACAAGGTTCGCGCATAGTGTCCTTTAATAGTCCCAGTAAACTGAAACAGTTCTCTCAAAGAGGAGAGTAACAAAACAAAGGAAGATCACACTTGATTATTCATAACAGCTAGCTGCAGTTAAACAGTAATATTTTTTCTTTTATCCAGTACTTCTCTATTAATATAAACGCTATTTTTATTCAGCACACACACACACACACACACACACATATATATATATATATATATATATATATATATATATATAATATATATATTATGAATACGTATGTGTGTATGTGACGCGTGTCATGAGCAATCAAGAGTGGTCTCCTCTTGTTACTCACCTTTTTTGAGATAGCTGTTTCTGTTTATTGGGACTATAAAAGGACACTATACGCTAACCTTGTATTCTCACATGAATAAAGCTTTCTTAAAGCCTACACCTACGTACTTTTGTCATTACAGTGTATATATAGTATTATTTAAACTTTATTTTTAGTGGATACCCATATTTGAGTAGACGCTCCGTTTATTTATTAAACTATATTACCGACTCAAAGACAGGTATCTATTATAGCATATCATATCAAATGATGGTTCCATTTGGGGTTACAGGGTTGATTCCTGTCAGAAAAGCACATGTTACGAAATTTCTCGAATATTCAGACCGGTAAATGTAATTAATAATAAGAGCATTTACTTAAAATAAATTACATCTTTAAAAATAATTTATAAACAGAAAATATATTAAAATAATTGTCGGAATTAATCCATTTCATAATATGTTGTCATTGTTTATATTAAGATACTGTTATGGGGTCCTCCCCTTTTTCATATAAGTGGACTCGACCAAAGTGTTACTTGGACTGCTGCCATTAAATACCCAGAGTCAGAATACAGAGAGAGAGAGAGAGAGAGAGAGAGAGAGAGAGAGAGAGAGTAAGAAGACTGAGATTGTGTTTGAGTTGGAGGTAGAGTAATAGTGTGAGATAACCTCTTATAGAAGTCAGTTACAAGCACGTAGACTCTAAGGGAGTCCTACTTCGAGACTGTATATATCTATATATTATTGCTACTAACCGCGTTCCTGGATTTACTAACAGTATTACCCTTTGTACTATTGTGTAAATACATTTTATTTCTTATCTTTAATTCCTGCGTTTGTCATTCATTGGAGACCGAATTTCATCTCGGAATCCACAACGGATACATTTCGTGAGCATATATGATCGATCGAGGAAAATCGTCGAAAGTGTATGTTAATAAACAGTAATTCCTACCTTGCGAACCAGGCTGTTCTTTGTGGTTGAATGGTTAACAAAAGAATCAGAAGTGATGGTTCTATCTGGGATTACAGGTTCGATTCCAGTCGAAGAAACATTTTCTACGAAATTTTTCGAACATTCAGACCGGTATATGGAATTAATACCGTTTAATTAAATACAAAAAAAATTTACATGAAAAATCCTTTACATAAAAAATTATATCTATAAAATTAACGTATAAACGAAAAATGTGTGTATATATATATATATATTCTTAAAAGTGTGCCCAATACAGAGTAGAGCGAATATAATTATATATATATATATATATTTCTATTAAAATGATGGATTTTTATTTATAGAAATATATGCATATTTTTTTAATATATTAAATAGCTCTGTTATTTAACACTGTGCCTGTTTTCCTTACACTATAGGGTATATATCTATATATGTATTTGAATGCTAATGATTGCTCGTGCATTTGCCTATATTTATGAATTTCATTATATCATTATATATATAGTATTTATGAAATGATATCACAGATATATAAAACAAAGCTATATACGAGAGTCGGCTGAAACGTTCATAGGCTCAGCAAGATATAATGTAAAGAGACATATCAAGTGTACCCGAATAAAACAGCTAGTCTCATGTCCCTTACTCTACTAACTTGTGATTTTACTTACATTTATATCTTGGTCAGCCGACAAACCTTTCAGCCGACGAACCTTTCAGCCGACGAACCTTTCAGCCGACAAACCTTTCAGCCGACGAACTTTTCAGCCGACGAACTTTCAGCTGACTCTCGTGTGAGTGCGAGTGCCCGCACGTGTAAACTGTTTTTTTTTGCTAAAGTTTTACGATCAAGACCAACAACGTGTCGATGAAATTTATTCATGTCATATATATATATATATATATATATATATATATATATATATATATATATGTGTGTGTGTGTGTGTGTGTGTGTGTGTGTGTGTGTGTGTGTGTGTGTGTACAGATACATTTAACAGAGCACTAAGAAAATTTTTTCGAGTTAAAACAGGATATGGTATAGACTAACAGAATACCAACCTAGAACGCACAATTACATCGGGTATTGTTAGAGCTCCCTGTAAACTGACGAAAGCTATAACACGTAATGATTATAGCAAGAAAGATGAGGGTATGACAGCGAATTAGTATGATGTAAATACCTCATCCTAGAAATACGTAATACATTTTTTCCGGTCAAGGATTCTTCTACACGACAGCAGACTTGAAGAGAAGCATAGAAATTTCAACACTTTCTGACGTGAAATATAAGTGTCCAGTTTGTTTCTATTTTCTCGGCATCTTTCTGTAGAAGCAAATTTCTGCTGCTTCGAGTCTCTTCTCCATCTGTAATTATTATATTATCGATTCATGCTCAGAATGTTATGAGAAAGATGCAGAAGTGAGAGAGAACGAGAGATAAGGGGAAACAACGTACAACATACCTAGCGGACTTGAGCAAGTGGATGGCAGAACGTGATCTGGGGAAGGTGGCCGATGGAAGGAACTTGTTGAGAGATGCAAAGGATAGAGGCAGGTAGAGAGCCATGATCGCCTACCTCCTGAAAGGAAGAAGTTCAGTACTCTTTTCTTTGTTTCTGACGATATTTTCCTGTTTCTTAGTACTTTACTTAACTTTTGAAAAGCATCATTCGCTATCCCATTGCACCTAGGGATTTCGCTATCACAGTTTCCGTCCTCTGTTAAAACACTTCCTAGTATTTTTTTTTTATTTTTTTTTTTTACATCGTTTAAATCCTAACAGCTCTCTCTTTCCAGTCTTTAGCGTTATTCCCCGCTGCAATTCATCTAGCAAGCACTTTTTTCACTGGATAGCGCACCCAGAAAAAATATCATCTTAGAGTACCTGGGTTGTCAACTTTTCCAAGGTATGCTACTCAGTTCTGATAGCCAACCACTAATAGCCGAATCATAGTTGGAGAGAAGATGGACGTTGACAGATAACTCATTGTCCACTGAAAGGCAACTGATCTGAAATTTTCACTCTCAAGTCTAGTATAGTAGTGCAGTTCTATCGCCAGTCATCTCGAATAAAGAAACCAGAAATTGATTACTTTATATTCTTGCTCGCCATGATAAAACTTGAAAATACTGTCAGGGATTCATCTCTGAAAGGCATAAAAATGCATGTCTGTATGACCTGAATAATAGTCGATGATATGTGCATTGACATATAACTTCTCGTAATTACTGAAATGAAACGAAGGACAAAATGTCAAACTCTAACTGCTCGGTTCAGAGGTGTTTCCTGACAACCTCTTCTGGCAAGGAATCGAATCAAACAGACTTCTTCGAAATATTAACCAAAGTATACGCTGATTGGATTGGATTTAGCGATTTCAACAGATGCTGGGATAGAAATGTTATACCTGGGCTATTATTTTCAAACAACCAAATCGTTTGCACGCTACCATTTGCATGGGCAGTAACTAGATGAGAAACGGAACGCTAGGTTGACACCAATTTCAATTTTGACTGGATGTCGATGGGGAGCTGTTGATGAAGATCAACTTAAACCTAATCAAAAGTGATGTATTGGATCTAAGAGATGAAGGGCTATAGATTAAAATATATTACCTGACAATTGTACTCTGTCATTTCGATTGCGTGTTCTTACTGGCAAATTATTAACATCGGAACAGTGAATCTATTGTCGGCAAAAAAAAGGTACAATTTCCTTGTTATAAAAAATAACATCTCTGCTGTCTGGAGTTTCGTTTCGTTTGTTTTACAGCATATCAATCTCAGTGGGTTATTTAATGCCTACAAAATTTGTATTGCTTCAAAAATGTATTGCTGGTAATAATTTTTTTACAAAGTAATTCTGGTATTTAAACCCATTTTTACACTTTCAGTATTTTGACCTACCTTTGGGGTGTTAACTATTTACCCATAGCTGGGGCCCTAACAGGTGCTACCACCACGGGTCAGGGGGCACCTAGGAACACCAGCAAATAAAAGGTGGTTCTGCACTCCTCAAAACCTCCTTATCACAGGCCTTCCTGTTGGACGGAGTTTATCGTCTTACACAGTAAGCGGATCTAGTTTATCGCCTTACCCGGGACGCGTATGTAGCTTATCGGCTTACCCAGGACGCAGATGTAGTTTATCGTCTTACCCAGGACGCAGATGTAGTTTATCGTCTTACACAGTAAGCGGATCTAGTTTATCGTCTTACCCAGGACGCAGATGTAGTTTATCGTCATACCCGGGACGCGAATGTAGTTTATTGTCATACCGGGGACGCAGATGTAATTTATCGTCTTATCCGAGACGCAGATCTAGTTTATCGTCTTACCCAGGGCGCAGATGTAGTTTATCGTCATACCCGGGACGCAGATGTAGTTTATCCTCTTACCCGGGACGCGGATGTAGTTTATTATCTTACACAGGACGAAGATGTAGTTTATCGTCATACCCAGGACGGCTTCTGTCCGAAGAATGATGAATATACCCCTTCATAAGACAATTGTGTCAGGCAATTTCTTTTGCCAAAATCCATCTTGTACGTTTATTAATCTACCATTCGACCTTGAGTTGAATATTTCTGCTGCATCTGACCTGATGCTCTTGCTATATGTCTCTAGATTCTTGACAAAAGTCAAAAAAGAATCTGCAACTTTTTCGGTCATCACTTGGCATCTCGGTTTCTGACACTTTTCACCCCTCCCCCCACCAGTAATATAGTGCCTTTTCATGACAATCGTTCTACTGAGATTTTTTTTCTCTTATTACGATTTCGACTTCAGTTATTTCAGCGTACGAGCAGATTGTCAGTTATCTCTCATCAGTTTACTTTTGAAATAGCTAGATCTAGCCGTAAGTTCTATTCGAATAATTTATTCTTTCTCGCACTTCCCGACTGCGGAACTCGCTTCTCGTTTAATTGTTTTCTTGTAAAATCAGTTACGTGCCAGGCGTGATACACACTTAGGCGAACATGTATCTTTCGATACATAACTGACGAGGCAGATTTTTTTTCCCGCAGTATGTTGCCATTACTTTCTGCGGTAGGCCAGCTGCCATCCAATGGCTATAGAACCCATAGCTTAGAAGAGGATTCATACCTTTCCCAAGGGGATTAGTACATAAGGGAATGTAATGGATTTGACTGGAATTCGAATTCGGCTCTCAGATTCTTCAATCCGAGCCATTGCTCCACCGTGCCTTATCAAATATAATTTTCAAAAATATAAATACAACCTCAATCGCCACTGTTTTTTTTTTTTTTAATCCTGTCAATTTATTGTCATCTCTCCTCACTTGTTTATTATTTTCTTTCATAATAATTAAACTACCTGTATCTTAGTGGCTTTATTTCTTTGTTTGGGATGAAACGAAAACACAAAATGTTATTCATCTTGTCTGGAATATATGAATATTTCATCCACAGGAAAAAATATTACCGTTTCTCGTGAATAGGGTAAAGTAATAGTCTGTAGTGTAGTAATGTATTTTACATTGGTGTATAGTAGTATAAAAGTGTACAGTGTAAATTAATAGTCTGTAGTATATAGTAGTGTATAGGGAGGCACGGTAGAGCAATGGATAGTGGCTCGGATTGTAGAATTCGAATTCAAGTCAGATCCAGTGTATTCACTTACGTGCTAATGACATTGGGAAAGGTATGAATCCTCTTCTTCCCCCCACAAGCTATAGGTAAATATCAGGACAGACCGGATTCTATAGCTTTGGACGGTAACTAGTCCACCGCAATAACAAATGGCAACCTACTGCGGGAAAAAATCTGCCTCGTCAGAAAGATACATGATCGCCTAAGTGTCTATCACGTTTGACACTGAACTGTCTGTATAGGGTAAATAGTCTGTATTGTAGTAATGTATAGTATATAGGTGTATAGTAGTATATTAGGGTATAAGAGAAGTCAGTAGTTTAGGCAAGTACGGTTTTTCATCTCAAAACAAATAAGAATACTTGTTGTTTACACAATCATTTTTATCGGACGAATATGTGCTGCATATATATATATAAATATTTCTCTTGATAGAACCCACATTAATGTTTCTCCGGTCTAAGAAAATATGTACGTTTAACATCAAGGATTAAATATTAACGTCTATCTTGTCTGTAAAACTATCAATATTTATTTCCACTGATCAAATATTAACGTTTCTCTTGTATGTAGAATATTAATAGTCTGCAGTCAATACAAATATATTTTTATTCGTTTAACAAATACCGTGTAGCGACCTCCACTTTTTCGCGGGAAAACAGCATAGCGTAATGAAAAATGCCACACATTTAACGAAAATAAAGTTTTATCGTCAAAATGCTTATGTTATTATTAAGATGAAAGACCAAAGTATTTTTTAATTATTTTTTGAAATTTTTGAATCCTTTCTAACACGTTCGAAATTTTGGTTAAAGTCCTCTTTTGTTTACGTCATCGCGGTGCTGTTAAAATAACATTGTTTTTTTTTACGCTTTTTTTCCGTTGAAAACACATTGATTTGGAAATTTTGTAAAAATCAAGTAATTGTCCAATTTTAATGAAATTTTCAGGACTTATTCACAAATGAATGAAATTATTTTTTAGATATTTCTTTCTAGAAAATTTTGGTAAAAAATATTTTTTTTTAAATATATTACACCCCACTTACTTATTGTCCTGAAATTTCGTTCAAAACCTTTTTATTTCCTGAATTTTTTTTTTGTTTGTTTAAAGTAAGAGTCATTAGAGATGGTAAATCACCTACTTTTTTTTTCAAATTTACACTAACTAACTAAAAATCTGCTCTGAATTGAAAAATAATGAATCCAATAAATCTATGATATTACTTAATTAGAAAAGCTTTTAATTGTTTTTATAAATAAGTAATATTAAGGTCATTATTGCCTGAAGAAATAATTTTTTTCTGATGAATAATTAAATTTTACAAGAATTTTTTCATTTGTTTTAAATTTTAATTATAATAATTTATAATAGTTTAAAAATCGTGCAAAATTCTGAATTAGGCTATTTCCTTGTGGTAATTAGTAATTAAGTAGAAACAAAATTTACGAGTTCAAAATTGCAAAGTTTAATAAACTTAGTTGTGCTAATTTTTTTCAAATAATTTTTTATGTTGTATTTTTTTACTTAATACGTTCCTTATTTCCATGTACAGTAGACTGAAATTGCAATTATTATAAAAAGAGTTTTGTCCCTTTCAGTAAAACTAAAAAAAAAAAGGTTCACTCAGATTTCTAATAATTTTCATTTATGGTCATCCGTAGTAGCTGTCATCACTCCTCAATCAACATGTAGATCAAATATTGGATAAAAATAACAGTACCAGTCGTTCATAATTGGTTGTATATTACTTTTTTATGCTAGAAGTAAGTAATATTTCTTTTAAATCAGATTAATTTAACATTAAATTTTCTAATTTTACTAAAATAACGTGTCAGAAACTTTTTAAAATATTTTTAAAATCGATAAATTTGTGTTTGTTTACAAATTTCTTAAAATTAAGAAAATGGCGGGATTTAAGAAAATTTAAAATTCCAAAACTAAATTTGACATTCCAATGTATATAGTTTCTATCTGAAATACACCAGAATTGTTTACTTAATGGAAATAATAAATTTAATGATTAAACTTTCAATTAAAGCTAAAATGAAATCTTAAAGCATGTTTTTTCATTTTTTTAAATTTATTTTAAAGTTAGGTATCGAAAATTTTGCCGAAAAAAGTGGAGGTCTTTTTGTTGTTTGCATTAATCTAAATATTCTTCTTAATAGGACAAATGTAAAAATATGAATATTTATCTTCACCGACCAAATATTCATGTCTATACAGATATATCACTATTGCTTCTTATTTACACCACTAGCGTGGATACCCGGCGTTGTTCGGAAGATCCATGAATAATAATTTATTATTGACAATTTATTGAGATTTGTCTGCCATTTTATGGAAAATAATTTGTTATTCAATCTTAAAAAATAAACTTCATTGTTTTTGTTGTTGTTGTTGTTGTTGTATTTTTCTTACAAAATAAATAAATTTAAGAAAATACCACACTACAAATAACACGCTAGGGGCTGATTTTTATTCAGAAAGTCACTTTATTTTTCGATATAAATTCTAACATATATACTCTGTTAATGTTGTTTTTAAACAAATCAAACTTAGATAAAGGTTCGTTAACCTTTTTTCAAATTATTATTAATAAAAAAAGTAAATCAATTTTAAACATTTATTTTAATCATCTTTTCAATCAAAGACTATAGCGTTCCTTACTTCTTCAGAGAATTTAATTACTATTTATATTGGAGGGGGGATTGAATTCTTTTAAGTGAATATTTTTTTACATTTAAACATTAATTACTATTTTGAAAGAGAGTAGAAGCAAGATACATTGAGAATTTAATTTTCGAAAAAATAATGCTCACTATAGATTTTTTTTTTTTTGCTTTCAGAAAACTTAATTGAAAATTATCTACTTTTTTATGTTAGTTACAAACCAAACAACAATAAAGTTCATTTTTTAAGATTTAATAAAAAAAATTATTTTCCATAAAATGGCAGAAAATTATTTATAATTCAAATTAGGGTGATACTGAGTCTGTTTATTTATTTTGTATCTGGACACACAAATAGTCATACACGCTCCAATATTTAAATAAGTATTAAACTTTTTGACAAATAATTTTATTTAATATTTTTCTTCTTTTAAATTTACATTGTTCTTTTAATATTCATTCTTTTTAAAGTTGTGAAAACAAATCAAACTTAGATGACGGTTCATTAACCTTTTTGTTTCAAATTATTATTAAGATATATTTAAACATATTGAATTTAATCATTTTTCAAGCAAAACTATAGTGAGCTTTACTTCTTCGAAAAATAATTATTTACTATATATTTTGGAAGGGGATTTAGATTTTTTAATTAAATAAAGGTTGACTTTTAAACATTAATTATTAACTATTTTGAAAGTGAGTAGGAACAAGATACATTGAGATTTTAGTTTTGAAAAACGATTATGTTTAAATATCAAGTTATATTTGAAATGAAAAAATTAGCAGAAACAGACATTACTCAGAGTCAACATTAGTTGTGTTGCATATTTGTTTTATGAATTTAACTATATTTTATTTAAAGTAATTTTCAAAAAATAATGCTAGCAGTAGATTTTTTTTTTTTTTTTTGCTTGAATAAAATTTAATTGAAAATTATTTACCTTTTTTATGTTAGTTACAACCTAAAAAATAAAGAAGTTTATTTTTTAAAGATTTAATAAAAAATTATTTTCCCTAAGCTTGCCGGAAAATATTAATAATACAGACACAAACGTACAGCACAAACAACTTCCTGTTAGGTTGATACTGAGTCAGTATATTTATTTTGTAGCCGGACACGCATGCGCACACACACACACGAATATTTGAATAAAAAAATGTTAAAATTTTTGTCCTATAATTGTATTTAATATTCTTATTCTTTTGAATCTAAATTGTTGTTTTAATATTCATTTTTTTAAAGTTACGCTTTTATATACTATAAATGATAAAATAAATTCAAGAGAATAGAAGTTTTAAAAATACATACATATATAGCGTTTAGCAGTATAAAAAATTAAAAACGAACGGTAATCCTAATCTGGAATAAGAATTATTACCATTCGTTTTTACTTTATTTAATTCTGAGAATTTTGAATGTATTCTAATGCATTTTAATTTCAAAATATCTTCGTAAATGCAAAACATGCGATGATGTTTTTTTACAAAAAAGCTAGCTTGGTTGATAATGAGTCTGTATACATATTTACTTTGTCAGGAACTATTGTAGTTTTTAAGTTATAGCCGGACACACATACACACGCATACAGACAACTGCCCTCTTATATCTTTATAGTTTCTATTGTTCGGACTGTTTTCCTCCCCTTCGTTGCCATACTCAAAACTTTCCGGCCGTTTTACGCTCCGACCTTCATCAGCTGATTGGAATTTCGAACTGAACCCTATATTTCCTCAAAGACACGTGGCGCACTGAATAAAAGAGTTGGTTGAATCCAATGACTTGCCCTAAAGATTTGTTAGTTCAATACCTGACTAAAGTAGAGGTGAACAGAAATGTTGGAGAGTTGACTTAAAGGGAGATAATTGATACTGAGTCATGCGGAAGAGGCATGTCATGTGGAACTAGAACAATCAACCTTGGTGGACGAAATAAGGAGATTATTTCGAAATTCCAATCAGAGGAAACGTGGTGAATATGTTAACGAAGATAGGGACAACAAGGAGAACGATGTAAATAGTCTAAATATTTACAATACCTCAGAAGGTCGGAGTATACAACGGCCAAAACTTCGTAAATATAGCAACGAAAATGAGGACAACAGTCGGAACAATGTAGATAGTCTAAATAATTAAATATAGACAAAGAAAAATAGATATCCTTCTCTTATGTAGAAATGTAAGGATATCACTATTTCTGAAAAAATAATTTTAAATTCTCTGGCCTTGAATTTTCCAATTTATATTTTTTCCATTTCTTTAAAATATAAAACGAATACGTTCATCGCTGTTGACTATACAAAATAATTACCGCAATAAGGTTTAAAACAATTGATCTATATTCTTGATAACCTTTTTCCTTCGTTAGTCATCGTTAGGTGACTATGCAAAAGATTTACAGCAATAAATTTTTAAAACGATTAATCTATGATCCTGATAACCTTTTCTCCTTCATGTTCACTTTTTTTACTCGCGTTTAATATCACATCTCATTTATGAAATGTAAATAGGATAAACAATACGTTGCTCATTGTTAGCGAAATTTAATATTTCCTAAGGATACCTACACTTACAATCACAAAGCGACTGTTGTAATTCATACTGCGTATAACAAGGAAAGAGGGCTTAGAAAAATTGACACACACAGGACATACTGACATATTAAATGGTTTGGTCGAATAGGGTACAAAAGATATTAAAAAGGCAGACCTTACTAAGTGTTCGAAAGTATAGGACATCGAGGAGAACCATGATCGCCCACTCCCTGAAGGGACACGGCAAATAGAAGAAAAAGAAAAACAAAAAGAAAAGCTTGTGTGAATTCTTGGCAGAACAGGCATTTGGAGAGATAGCTAAAGATTACTAAGAGCTACAAAGGACAGGAAATTGTGGAGAGCCATGATCGCCCACGTCCTGAAGGAACACGGCACATAGAATAAAAAAAGAATATTTAGAATTTTATTAAAAACATTCATAGAAATACGTACACTAAATAGTACAAAAGGCTTCTGTAATTTACCTATAAGTTATGGTGGACTATATATGAAAGGAATTTTAAGTAACATAAAGTTGTACTTGAAAAATTAAATTACAGAATGTGTTGAGATATATGTTCAAAATGTGTTTGGCTATGTGTACGGAATTTCTTCAGATAAGTGTCCAGGTATGTGTTCGGAATGTGTTTAGCTCATGTAGAAGAAAGTTAAAACATTATCATTGCAAAATCAACAAAGCTATTAATATATATACGGGGTGTAACAACAAAATTGTCTAAAAAATGTAAAAAAATTGTAAGCAAAATTGTCCAATTGTTAGATTAAGCTTTCAAACGCTGTATCCTAGAAATGATTATAGATATATTACTGGAATTATCCGAAGTTTTTATAACAATATTTGAATGTAATTGGAGCAATAAAAATGTATAATTATTCTCTAATAGTCATATATATATATATATATATATATATATATATATTATTCCAGCATCATTTTCCAACTTATTCTACTTCTTTCACTATCTTTCCCTATCTATCCGCTTCTCTCCATATCTCCCTCTCTCCTTCTCCCCATCACTAACTCTTTCTCTTCCTCCTTCCACTCTCCCTCTCTCTCACTCTCTCTCTCTCTCTCAATCTCTCTCCACTGTCATAGCTGAATCTCCTTTCTCACGTGCTAAACGTCTTATGGATTGAGTTGGATTTTTCTAATTGATCTCTTTAGCTTTGTTGAAATGATGATCCCTCTTTCTGTTGTAACCTCCTGATCCAGTTTTCTTCTCTAATGTTGCCCCTTTTTTAATCATATTCACTGTTCTCTGGATGCTTCTTGAATGGTCTTTGAAAATGTAAGGCAGGGTATCAACGTTGGTGCCAATACTGGAGGCCTGAATGATCATTTCCTCTCACCATTGCTCATTTGAGAAGACAGTGGGACGGAGACAAAAAGATTTTAATCTTTCTTCTGTCTAGCTGAATAACTCAAAGCTTTTTTCAGTTATTCTTACGACAAATGGTGTCAAGATGGCTAAACGCTTTATCTGAAAATCTGGAGAAAAGAGACTCAAATAGTTTAGTGGTTTCTTGGGTATTAAACATTTCGAAGGGATGGACAATTTTGCTGTTACACGATTTGGACAATTTTGCTGTTACACCCGGTATATAGTTTATATTCTGAAAAAAATATTTAAAAATCCTTCATCTATTGCATTTGTGGGCTATTGTGTTTCTTTATATGAAACAGATGGTAATGGCTCGATAATAACATTTCTAAGTTCTTATTTCCTTCTCAATTACCGTCCCTCAAAGTTAACTTTCTTCTCTTCAATAAGGTTTCAAACAGGTCCGGCGTAACAATATGGCTGCTTCATCTAGCCGTAAGTTCTATTCTAATTCTTTGGTTGCAGTTCTTACCTGTGAAATGCTCTTCCCGGCTTCTTAACTCGTTGTTGTGGCCATGTTAGGCTCAAAAATAAAGACATAAGAGAGGAATTGAGTTAAATAAATATATTAACATAAACAGTAGTACAAACATATAAAAACGAGAGTGATACAGCAAGAATGTTCGGCCCGACTGTCAGAGCTGACTGCTGGAAACTTCACTCAACAAAAGGCAGTACCTGCTCCTATTTATAGCTGGGAAAGTCCATCGTGCGTGGGTAAATTGCCATAAATAGATAGATAGAGATGAATAGGTTGAATAGATAGAGATGAACAGGTTGAACAGAGAGATAGAGATAGATATGAACAGGTTGAATAGTGTTGTGGCCTTGTTAGGGCCAGAAATAAAGACACAGAGAGAGGAATTGAGTTAAACAAATATATTAACAAAAACAGTAGTACAAACATAAACAAACGAGAGTGTTAAAGCAATAATGTTCGGTCCGACTGTCAAAGCTGACCGCTGGAAACTTCACTCCACAAAAGGCAGTACCTGCTCCTATTTATAGCCGAGAGAATCCATGCGTGCGTGGGTAAATTACCATAACACTCATACAGTACATAAGATTATTCATTGGTGTCCCACTGCTGATTGAGTAACTTCAGGGGAGACGATTTTTCAATTATTGTCAATAAGGTCCCCTCTGATTGTCGAGTAAATTACATGAACGGCTATGCAGTTCGTGATCAAAATATTAAAAGTAGCTGCATATCTTCCAGACTTTGTAGATATTACAATTTAAAAGGAAATAATTATGTTTAAGCTTGTTATTCCATATTTTCTTCCAAGACACTCACTAGGTGGTGTTCTATTTAGGACTATAAAACTTAAGAATATGAACTCTCTTTGAAACACATATATTTGTATATTGATGAGTTTTTCTTCGCTGATTATGACGGACCATAATTGTGCTTAAAATCATTGTTATGGAAGTATTGCGGTTCTACTTGAACTATGTTTGCCTTCAAAAATTCGATGTACATCTGATCTGTCACCATATGAGATTCGTCATGAACCCATCACTTTACCACCTATAATCATATAATAGACAGAATTCAGGGAGAAATATATTTACGAAAACGCTATTTAAGGTGATTAGCAGAAGAAGGTATAATTCACAGCTTTTCCGAATCTATAGACTGGTGTTTCCATTTTATAAAACGTCGGGGATTATTAATGAGTACGAATATGCATTACTGAAATATATGTTTCTTTTCTTTGAAGTCAACTCATATCGTCAAAATATGGCACACATAATACCTTCTAATATGGAAAAAAAAAACTGAAAATCTTTGTGGTTAGATAATATTTGGCTTGGAATTACTGCAATAAAATGTTTCTATGCCTCAGTGTAAACAATTAATTTCCGTCTGTTATTGCCAGTTATAAATTCCCCATTAATCATAGCCAATCATTTTGAATTTTCCTGTTGGAAATTGAACGGCTGCCTGGTAAAACTAAACAGTTTCATTGTTTTTTACGACAGCATTTCCTTGATTAATCGAATTTTACCAATAAACGCTCATTATGATAGTATATCTTATCATATTTCTCTAAAGACGGCAATAAATTATATCCTTGGCAGCTAAGTGTGTGTACCTCAGTCTAGAAAAGCGGTTAAGGAATTGAGTTCGACCCTCACAAGGACCCCCATCCTTTTGACATTTTCTCAGAAGAAGATGGGCGTGGTGTCGGAGTTAACTCCTCCTTTAGTTCGTTAACCCTTTCACCAGGGGTCTCTCTTCGCTGCTATAAATAGCCGCTGACCCTTCGCATCTCTCTCTCTCTTTCCCTCAGGCCTGTGCGTCGACACCTGGAGGTAAATCTCTCTTTTTCCTCAGGCTTTCAGCTTACAACCTCGGAATGTAGGCGCTAACAAGTGATAGCGTTTCCCAAATGCTGGGAACGCGATAAGCACAATACACACACACACACATAAACGCACATATATAATATTCACACACACTTTGTCCTTTTGTAACTGTTTCTATGTAACCTGTTATTAATATATATATTTGTATACATATATTATCGGTCTTGTGTTTTGTTTGTTTTCTTTGCCTTCTTCTTTGGACTTAATTCAAGTCCAACCTTTTCATGTAGCTGGGCCGGTGATCAGGAGAATCTGAACGCACATGTGTTTCTTCTACATCTGACTTCTATCAACAACATAACAGCCACAGTCCTCTACAGTGGTAAATAACTAGGCAAGGTCTGTAGACTACGAGTTCCATCCTAAGTGGATGTTTTATTTTTATTACATTTAAGCAAACTAAACAAACAAAATAACGTTAATATTGCGAAGATTATATAACATGCAATCGAAATTCTTCTTTATGCAAATCGTAATATTGACACATGGCCCGGTGGATAAAGACGCTGGTTAGATCCAGTGACTAGACCCAATGAGTTGTGATTTCAATACCCGGCTACTTCTAAAGTATACGTAATTTTCAGTCTACAAAGGAATTATAACGGAATCTCACCTCACCTCTCTTGCCGTCCACCTGCAGTCTCCACGATGAATTTTACTATCAACTCACCTTACATCTCGTGTGTCCTATCCACTTAAAAGTAAGGAAAAGAAGCTCCCAGATCAGAATCTCCTTAGGTCTGAAACCGTTGATATCACCTCGATAACGTCCCTCAGATTAAAATGTTGCTGTAACTTTTTTATAGACTTGACATCTTGACCGAGGAAACAGCAGTCGCCTTTTTACGAGAGAACAATCTGTTCGATACGCTATAGTGTTAGATAACGCGGCAGACGGCATACTACAGTATTAAATGTTGTAGACAGCATGCTATAGTCAGTGATACCGTGGCTATAGTATTAAATGAGGTAAACCGCATGCTATAGTCAGTGATACCGTGGTAGACAGCATACTATAGTATTAAATGAGGTAGACCGCTTGCTATAGTCAGTGATACCGTGGTAGACAGCATACAATAGTATTAAATGAGGTAGGCCGCATGGTATAGACCGTGGTAGCACCCAAAACATTTAGGGGTAAAATAGGTTTATTTTACTGAGACCTGTAAAATAAGCACTAAATCATGTTTGTCTATTTTACCGGGGCTGATAAAATAGCCTCTTCCTATATTGTACTGTTGCATAGATTAAAAAAATGCGTCCAATATGTTTAGCTATATTGGCAGATACCGGGCACCTCGAAGCGGTGTAATGGTTAGCAAACTTGTCTCGCTAGGATAATTACGACTGAGTAGTGAGTTCGATTCTCACTGGGTACCCCATACTTTCGGCCTTGTGCCACATCTATGCTACGCTTGGAGAATCACTATTGACAGATACCTGAATAAGACTGGAGGTCACAGCGGCTGGAAAGTTGTGATAATAACGATAAAAATGAGGTAATAGTCCAGATATAAATAATGTGAACAATAACATGACTTCATCCAAGAAATTCAGAGACGAACATAAATAGGCCTTTTCCTTGTTTAACATTTAGATGCGCATAACATGTGGACTAATATTTGTTCATCTGCTAAAAGGAATTAATTCTTCCCATTTTTTCCTTTGAAATATTTGGTTTAACATATTTTATTCTTATTAGATTTTAATTTTTAGTTCGAAAGCTGAGGAAAAATTATAAAATATCCCTTTTATTATACTTCCTCCAGACAACCAACCGCCATTAGCTACCGAAAAACGATCTTCTGTCTCTAAACTTATATTTATAGCCAGCAACATTACAAGGTTTATCTGTAAGCCGGTTTTAATTTGTTTTAAATCTTACGTAAATGGCGTGTTTCCATTTTAAATTTCATTCATTGTCTTATTTGTGGATGAGCTTACATCCGAACAAGGATACATTTTTTCTTACTAAATACTAAATAAAAATTGACGGCACATCGGCGTTCAGATGCTGAAGATAAAACGATTCTATTAAGATGTACAAATACATAATTACGTAAGCTAGGAATATCTCTCCTCTTCTTCAATAAGTTTATATATGCTGCTGTAAATATGGGTGCAACTGCCACCTCCATATTGTACAGGTCTTGCACATGCTTGGCAGTTAGTCTCTCTCTGAGCAGTATTGTTCACTTGTACGAGGGCCCATGTCCGCCCACGTAGCTTTCAGTCAACGAGCACGTTCTATGCCTACTTTGCGTTGAAAGGTCAATAGAGATTTGGGAAATTTTCGTTGAAACCCCTATAGCTTGACTGGCTCCGTTACAGAACAAAGTCTCCAAGTTGGCGTCCCTAATGATGGAAAGGACAGGAAGTAGAGAATTTAAGAATTTTTTTACAACATCAGTTCTGGTAGAACTATTAGTTAAAACCTTTTCTAATACTGGTTTCTCTAATAAAATTAACGTTGGGGTGGCCTCTCGAACCAATCTACTTAAGACTGAATCACGACCCTGGCAAACATAGAAGATGTTGGTTTTGATTAGTAAAAACCGTTTCGAGTCTTCAATTTCGGTCATAGACTGATGTTTTTAACTGGTATACCGAAATGGTTAGTCATCTTACCTCCCAAATCTTACCGAAATGGTTAGTCATCTTACCTCTGACAAACAATATGGTTTCCGTTCTACTGCTGGTGGGCTTACGGCCATAATTGAATATGTATAAGCTCTTGATCATAACGATAAAGCTGTGACTCTAGATATATGCATGCTGGCATTCTTTATAAACTTCAGGGCTACGGTATTAAAGGATGATTATTTGATTTAATCCAATCATTCCTATCAAATCGTCAAATGAAGATCGTCTTGAACGGGATCTCTTCCAGTTCCTTTCGTACGAATAATGATGTTTTTCCAAGGCTCTATCCTGAGGCTTACATCGTTTCTAATCGTTCCCAATTTTGCAGATGACACTACCATTTACTCCTGTCTCAATAATAAATATTGTCCTCATCTTTGTCGCCATATTTATCACATTTCGAACTGAACCCTTTATTTCGCTCACTGGGGTAAACTGTTCTAGTTCCACGTGCCATGTTTAATGGATGTCAGTTATCAGTCATCTCCTGCTAATTTCCCTCTGAAAGTTCTCCACTGCCTTAACTCACATAGAACTCACACTCTTTGGGTCCTGTCACTGGATCTAACCAACGCCTTTATCCACTGTGCCATGTGTCTTTGAGGACATCTGTGTATGAATTTCTGGGTATTATAAACCTAATGTCTTCAGCAACCATTTTTACTAGTGCTCATATTGCTGTTATCCCTCATGTTTTTACCAGAGCTCATATTGCAACTTTGTTGTTATCATTGCTTTTCTCTGGCACTCCTTATTACTGGTTCCCATATTGTATTTATTTCTATGGCGTTGCTGACAAAGTTAACCTAGCCGTTACTCTTGGAAATGACTTCCAATCAGTGGTTAATTGGAGCAGGAAATGGCTTGTAAATTGTAACGCCTCCAAAAATAAAACTGCTTTCATTTACCCACCATAGAGAACCCTCTCTGCCACCTCTCAGCAGTGCTGAACCTCAACTCCACAAGAGTGTCTCTCTCCGACTTCTTAGTTTCCCGCTTTCCACGGACCTGAGCTGGAACAACGACATTAAATCTAGAGCTTCATCTACTGCAAGGAATGTGGGTTTTCTGTGTCGCGCTGTAAACTTTTTCTCGCCTGAGTTTATCCTTCAAATCTACAAATCTACATTAAATACTGTTGCCGTATATGATTTGGTGCCCTCGCTGTTCATCTCAGGTCCTCGACAAAATCCAGAGACGGATAGACAATGCGATAGATCCTGATCTGGCATCTCGTCTACAGTCACTTTCTCACAGACGTGACGTGGCTTCCATCTGTCTTTTCTACAGATATTTTCATGGCAACTGCTCTGAAGACCTACTTTCACTGGAGCCCCAACTGCATGAATTTAAGCGTGCTATTAGGCTGCCATCTCGGTCCCACTCTTTCACTGTCGAAACATTTTATTTGTAACCGCCTCTTCTCCTCAAACAGTAGTTGATTGGAGGAGGAAATGGCTTCTAAATTTTAATGCCCCCAAAACGAAACTATTCTCATTTAACCCCCATAGAGAAACTTACCTGCCTCCTCTCAGCATGTTTAATGTTCGACTTCACGAGAGTGTCTCACTGCGTCTTATTGGCCTCACGTTTTCCACTGACTTATGGTGGAACAACTACATTGAATCTAAAACGGATTTGGTCAAACTATGGCATGGTTCTCAGGCACTTTCCAAAGAATTCAACACGTTGAGAACGATCATCTCTCTACGCCAATAACATCAAACCCTCCATGTTGAAATTGGAACCCCGATCTCGTGGTAAAAAATCGTTCTGAAAAAAGCATTCTAACCAATCAGTAACGCACTCATATAGACTGACAGGAGTATAGATACGACGCATAGTATTTGATTCATGAAAGTTTGCTTTATTAAGTAATATGTGATTATTGTACATAAAGGATGTTTCATT
>CAHIKZ030005500.1:1320000-1332500 GCA_903632075.3 Acanthosepion pharaonis | reverse complement strand
AAATTTGTCAAACTTTTATTTTGGTAGTAACTTATGTCGCTGGGGTAGAGAAAGAGAGGGGAAACAAAAAGGCCAAACAGTGGGTGAAGAAAGAGGGAAATGACATATAATTGAGGTGAAGGGAGTGACACAGCGACAGGTTGAACAAATGTGTGAAGAAAGAGACGACAAGGTGGTATGTATTGAGAAGGGGATAAAGTTAGTACAACGATGTATAAATGAATTGATGGTAGCGAGAAAGAGACAGAGAGAGACTATGGTGGAACAAGAGAGAGTGGGGAGATAGCCAAATAAGAATAAATGGTGCAAACCGAGACAGAGAGAGAGAGAGTAAGTGAGAGATCACATGGACGAAAAGAATTGGCCGAAAAGAAAGAATTCAGATGAGATCTATTCTTTAATTCCACCAGTTCAGAGATTTAAAGCTGGTATACGCCATGTCACTGCCACAGAGTCGAATCACCCTTATTTCCCCCTCTTTCATTCATATCACACACCTCATTCAGAAACTGTTGTGATAGGATCCACCTAATTTGCATAGTGGAGCACCCACCATATATGGTTGATACCGGGAAGAGAGGGAGGAATCAAGAGATTCAACCAGAGATTCTGCCCGACTGCGACTCAGTCAACACATTCTCCAGGAACGGTCTTACCAGGAATATACAAAAGACTATATGTAAATATTGTGTACACTTTCTTGTTTCAATACATTTTGTTCTAAGTACATTTTGGGTTGCATTATTATTCCATGCATTAGTCAAGTTTCAACAGAAACCATCTCTCCTGAGGGAATGTCGATTCTTGTATTGAGTGAACTCAAGTATTAAAAAACAGACGACCAGACAGAAGGCGATGATGGAGTGAAAGAGAAAAAGAACAACCAAACGATCATGTGAATGTGGAGAGAACGCAAGCCAGGGAGAGAGACAGAGAAAGAGAGTATGACGCAAAAAGGGTTGGAAAGGGAGCTGACTCATTTACATGTGAAGTCACAAAGAGTATAAATAGCTACGGCTATTACCCTTGAGGCAGTTGAGTGAATACTACTTCCCGAGAGCCAGTAACACTACACTACAATGGCATTGCTTATATCTAATGAACCAAATGAACAATTATCACTTGATAATTACGAATACACACAAGCGTAGCTTAGGATACTAGCAACTAAAGCTAGAACAAAAAAAGCTGAAGGATTTAAAGTCGGAGGAGTAAACCAAATAAAGAGCTTCTTGTTGGCAACTGCTGGTGATGAGGCCATTATAAAATTATCAACAATTGCACACCCAAAACAGTTGGGGTAAATGACGCCTGACGCTATAAGTGAATTAATAGCGAAAAACATGACACAAGAAAAAAACTAGTGAATGCCGAGAGAGCTAAGTTTTTGAATGTTTATTAAAAAATGAATGAACTATTTATCGAACATGATCTTCGTTTAAAACAGACCGCTAAATATTGTGAATTTGAGAAACTGTGATCGGAAAACTAGTCATTCGAAGACGATTTGATCCAAATGAAATTGGTAAACGGCCTTCAAAATGAGGAGTATCGGCTAATAACTGTAACGCTTTACAACTCGAAAAGTTGTCACTAGAATAGTTTGTTCGATTTGTTCAGTAACAAGAGTTAGTTGGAAAATTTAATAGAACAAAACTTACGGATCTGGTACAGGAATTGAAACACGACAGTGATGAAAAAATGTATAGTGAGCCTGAAAGTAATGAAGACGAAAGTGTCATGTCACGGCAAGAGAAACTAGACAGTGAAATTTCGAGTGTCGTTAACACTACACAACAATGGCGTCGCCGATCTCGAACAAACAATTATCACTTAATAATTATGAATACGCACAAGCATGGCTTAGGTTACTAGCAGCTGAAACTTGAACAAAAAAAGCTGAAGGATTTAAAATCAGTTGGAGAAGTAAACCAAATAACGGACCTCTTGGTAACTACTGGTTGTGAGGTCATTATAAAATCATCAACAATTGCACACCCAAGACAGTTGAAGGAAATGTCGCCTGACGATATAAGTCAATTAATAGCGAAAAACATGACACACAAGAAAAAAAACTAGTGAATGCCGAGAGAGCTAAGTTTTTGAATGTTTATCAAAAAGTGAATGAACCAGATATCGAATATGTTTTTCGTTTAGAACAAGCCGCTAAATATTGTGAATTTGAGAAACTGGAAATGGAATACCGGTCAATCTAAGAGGATTTGATCCAAATGAAATTCGTAAACTCCATTCAAAACGAGGAGTTTCGACAAATGCATTTACAACTGGGAAAGTTGTCACTAGAACAGTGTGTCGAGTTGGTTCAGCAACAAGAATTAATTCGAAAATTTAATAGCACAAAAGTTACAGATCTGTTTGAGGAAATAGACCCATACGCGATAAAGAGAAAAGACATGTGTATTTTCGTGGATATCGACATCAAAGAGAAAAAAAAAATATCCGGCATATAAAAAATGTGAAACGTGTTCCAAAATGAATCATTTTAAACAAATGCATAAATCCAAAAAGAAAAACGTAGAGACGGTCCAACAAAATGAAGAAGAAATTAGAATTCATAAAAAAAATGAAAAGAAGGTTATTAAAAATCCAAATCAATAATTTGTAATGCAACTAAACACGGGAAGTGACGTGACGTTGATACCCAGAAATTTCTGGAAGAAATTACTAAAACCGGCATTAAAGAAACGCCTTGTCCAATTGAATCAGTTCGATGAATCTGTGATAAAAGACTATTTTGAAGCATACATGAAACTAAAAAAAAAATAAGTTTGACGTATTACCAATTATCGTGGTAAGCTGTGAAAAGAATCGTAGTCTAATGGGAAATGATGTATTGAACATCATTTCAACAAAATTGGTAAAGAAAAGTCAAGACACAAAAACTGGAATGTTAAAAAAATATGAAGTAAAATTAAAAATAAAGAAAAATGTCTCAATATTTTGAAACACGAAAAGCGCTAATCTATCCACTACTAATAGTTTCGGAACAAATGAAAAAAAATACTGAAACAAGATCAACTTGAACGAGTTCCACCAAGAGGGAGCAAATGGGACTCTCTGTTAGCAATTTTTAGAAAGAAGGATGAGGGATCTAAGCATTTTTTGTGACTATAATATCGGTTTAAACCACAAAATATCTACAGACCCTTATCCTATACCCCAATGTAGAATGGCCTTTGAACTTACTTGCGAGTATGAAAACATTCTGTAAAATTGTTCCAACGTCGACATGCCATGAAATTCTTATTGACGAAGACTTTAAAGAAATTATAACAATAAACACAGGCATATTAAGATGGAAAAAAAATCCCGTATGGAATTAAAACCGCGAATGCGATTTTTCAAAGGGCTATAGAGCAAGTTATTGGGAGAGATATAAGAAAAAAACAATATGCTACCAGGATCACATTTGTGTTGGCGCCATTAACGAAGAAGAATGAAAATGGAAGACTTGTATGTTTTTGAATAAATTAAAAATGTTGGATTAACAATTAACTAAAATCATCTGTGCACAACACTAAATAAATATAATTTCTGGGATAACCTTTATCTAACGAAAGCATATCACTAGACCAATCACTAAGTGAGAAAATATACTAGTTGAAGTAACTAAGAACAAAAAAGTATTTGAATCTTTCATAGGACTCGTAAATTTCTACGATATGTAGAGCGATACTCCAAACTGACAGAACCATTTGATGCTTTAAGGAAAAAAAAGAATGTGGCATTTATTCGGAGAAAAGAACAAGTGTCATTTGAAAATTAAAATGCTGTTCTGGAAAAGAAGCCAGTAGCGAAAGCATTCGACCCTAGAAAGGAAGCAGTAATAACAACTGACGCAAGTTAGCATTCAATTTCGGGAATATTAACTCAGGATGGTCATCCTATTATATATATTTCGAGACAATTGCCAAAAGCCGAAGCAAACTGCTCAAATATTGAGAAAGAAGGGTTGGTCATAATATGGACGACAAAGAGAGCTCGTCAGTTTTTGATTGGAAAAAAAATCCTACTAAAGTCCGACTATAGACCTTTAGAATTTATATTTAATCCTAGGAAGGAACTTCCTAAAGAAGAGTCTACTAGAATTCTAAAAGGGTCCTTAATAATAATGGCGTTGGAATTTAATATTGAATACGTGAAAGGCAATATCATTACGCGTGTAGACGCTTTGTCGAGACTTAGGTTCATTACTTCTGAAAGAGAAAGTAGAAGTAAAATTCGAAGGTACTTTCTTACACTGGATCGAAACTGATATTTTGTCGAGAGACAAATTAGCTTAAAATACGAAGCGAGATCCCATATTGAACAGTATATTGTTCAGGATAAAAAAAAATAAGTGGAATAATTGCTCGCGAGCAGAAAGGGGTCTTAGGGAGGTTAAAAACGAGTTAACCGTAGAAAACGTTGTAATTTGTAATGGAGACGTAGTCGTTCCGGCAGCTACGCAAAAGAGCAAAGTTATAAAAACGTACAATGCTCATTGCGGCATATTGTCTACACAGAGAAGATTAAAGGTTGAGCTGTGGTGGCCAGGCTATTCTACAGATGTAGAAGAACACATAAAAAGGTGTAAAATGTTTAATGTAAGAAGAAGATTTAGACAGACAAAAACACATACATGGCATAAAGAGTGCCAACCTTTGGACAGAGAACACAGGGATCATGCTCATGTTAATAGAGTGAGATTATTATTAATACCGGTAGATGCTTATTCAGACTGGCTATTAAGTAATACGGGTTGACAATAAAAGAGATTCGGCCGTGAAACAGGTGTTAAGGGTCATATTCTCAAGAAATGGAATTCCGAAAACGTTACTATCTGACAACGCCCAGAGTTATGTGACAAGGAACTATGCCAATGGTTGAACAAAAATGGATGCAAACCATATAACCCCACCAGGTACCATCTGCAATCAAACACATTGACAGAAAAGATTGTGCAAAATATAAAAAAAACGGTTTTAAAATATATGTACAACGGAAAGAAAAGACAGAAAGATATCTTCCTTGATTGTTGCTGAGTTATAGGACGATATCACATGCTGGAAGATCGAAAAGCCCGTCCGCATTCATGAGTAGAAACATTAGAGCCCCATTGACCATGTCCTACATTACCAACGAAAAACCTTGGTATAAAAAATAGTGCATCTAATCTACTAGAGGAAAGGTTCATAATTCAAATTGGACGGAGCACTAGAATAATAAGAACAACTGGGATTGAGATATTAGCGCATGCAGACCAAGTTACGTTGCAACGCGATAGCGATGAAGAAATATAAGCCTGAAAGTAATGAAGGCGAAAGGCTCATGTCAACTGAAGACAAAAATGACAGTGAAATTGAGATAGACCTCGAAGATGAAAAATCTATGGCGGAACACTCATATGGAAAAAGATCACAATCTAAACAATCTCTTAAGGAAAGTGGGGAAGATAGTGAGGAGACAAAAACTTCCGGAAATAACAAGGAAAACAAGGGGATAAGACCTCCTCGGTACAGGAAGATGAGGTGACTCATTTACATATGAATTCACAAAGACTATAAATAGCTACGGTTATTACCTATGAGGCTGTTTAGTGCATACTAATTCACGTGAGTCAATAACACTACACTACATGAGGACAACTTAGTACAAGGCTGGGCGAATATGTTGAAAGTGTTGCTCAATGTCGATCAGATGGTAGGGAAAAATTGCTGGAGAGAAAAAAAGAGCATAAGGTCGACAGTATATGAGGTGAGATTAACAGGTCGATTAAAGAAATGGAGAGAAACATAAAAAAGGTCATATAAACACGTTGAGAGAAACAAATCCATCATAGAAGAACGTGTGCAAGAGAGAGAACAAAGTCCAACAGAGATTTCGCCAGGAAACGGAATATTGTAGATAAAGATTACAAGATAGTAATTTCAGAAATATTATGTCCAGTCACATCCCCATTGCCGCTCCATTTTTTTTAAACAAATCGTCTATAGCTCACTGTCGGATTACATGATTGATATTACACAACATTTCAACACTCTTTATTTGTAACTAGCTTAAAAGCCACACCCCATGCGCCCTTTTAGGCTAGATCCTGTAGAGGAGTAATTGAAACTCTGGTCCAGCTGAGAAAACAGCAATGATAATTTTGAAGAAATAACTTTGTATTCCTCAATTCACTCCATGGAACTTCAAAACCTCAATTTAACTCGGATTAGGTCTATGAGCTCAATTCCAGCCAGAAGAGCGATTTGGGCTGAACTATCAATTCAAGTCGAAAATTGAGTTTCTCAAATCACAAACTCCGTGGAGCTTCAATTGAGCTGAGTTCTTCAAATCAAAATCTCTGGGTAACTTCAAAACCTCACATCACAAAAACTCTCAATTTAATTCAGATTGCTCGACATTTTGAAGACGTAAAATTGATTTCCTCTATTTTCATAGTTTTCGAGATATTTTAAATTGAATTTGAGACAAAATTTTACAATGTTTTGTGTTACTTTTAACTCAATATAAATTTAGAACTTTTTAAAATCACTAACATTTTAGTCATTTTAAAAATTTGAATCATGTGCTCATCCGGGAACAACTACCAATGCTGGATGTTCATACACCAGATGAAGGGTAAACTTTTAATCTCATCATCATTTCGATTCCAAAAATGTACAATATGTGAATGTAGAGCAAATGTTGCCCTAGGTACAGGGGTTTCAGACACACGGACGGACTGATAGAATTTGCTGTTTATTTATTTGGATGATATTTTCTTGTAATCTAATAATTTGTTTTGGTTTTTGGAAGGAATTATTTCATTGTTCCAATATGGCTTTCGTGTTTCTATTTCGTCGTCTGCTATAACCCCCCCCCCAGGTAATTTACTTTTTGTACTTGCTTTGTTTTGATGTTTCATAATTCTTACCTCGCATCTTGGTCTGTTTGTTCTTGCGAAAGACCAGACATTATCTTCTTACAAATGTTCGCTAGCCGTTCCTTCTTGTTTTATTTTACTACATTGCCAAGGCGTCGCTGCATTTTTCTCTTTCTGTCTGCACGGTGGCATCTCTGTAACTTTTATTGTTAAGATTGTGTTCACTAATAATAAATTATCGTAGGATTTCTTCTTCTCTTAGAGTCACTTTGGCGAAAAGGTTAAATAAATAAGCTGATTTAGTGATTAGCTACTTCAATAATTAAATGCTGAAGTTTTTTAGGGGAACATTTTGTAATACATGAAATAACGGTATTGGAAAGAGTATACTCACAAAATAACAGACCAAATGATTTGCAATGCAAGATAAAAATTATTAGGTAAATTAACGAAAAGAAATTTAAAAACAAGAGTTCCTTTTATTAGACGTAAATTGTATACACAACGAAATGTTTATCAATATGTTTGTATGAGACTTGCTTTGTTGGGGGGTGTTTTGTGGGTGTAGCGTTCACGGCACCTTTAGCTTCAGCGTGGAAAATTCATGGCACCAGTTCAAATGAGGAAACCCCGGAAGAGAGAGCGAGTTAATTTAGGGCTAACGTATTTTTATATTTGTGAGCTGCAGCTAAGTTGTATTTGGAGCTGTTACTATTAGAATGTTTAAGGGCACTACACTAAGAAAATGCATCTTTTCTATACAGGGTGAGTCAAAATTCTGTTAAAACTTGTATGAGAGGAATCATTTATTCAGAGTTTCCTGAACAGTCTCCACCTGTTCACTAGCACGATTGATTCACAAAATCCAGCGATCAACAGTACAATTTAGTGCTTTTAAACACATTTCAAGGGGAATGTTTGATATTACATCTTTTATTTTGTCCTCGAGTTCTTCGATGTCTCTAACTTTATTGCTATACACACGATCCTTTAACATATCGCATAACCAGAAGTCACAGGGTGTAATTGGCCCATATTTCTTTACAACTCAAACGGTGACTGCAAATACTTACTTAAAAAAGCCGCAAGAGTTTGCCATTGATAACATACACCGATAAATCAGACGAGAAGGTTATTTCCAATAGGATGATGCACCGCCTGATTTTATTCGTACTGTTCGCACTTGTCTCGATCAAAGTTTTCCAAATCGTTGAATAGGTCGCGGCGGACCGTTGCCATGGCCACCACACTCCCCTGATCTGACACCCTGTAACTTTTGGTTATGGGGTATGATGAAGGATCACGGGTATAGTAAAAAAATGTTAGACATCGAAGAACTCAACACACTAAGTTGTATTGTTGATCAGTGTTTTTTGTGCACCAATAGTGCTGCTGAACAGGTGGAGACTCTTAAGTAAACTCTGAATAAGTTATTCTTTTTTAAGCGTTTCACCCCAAAGCAGGACGGGAGTGCCACTAGCAGGCAAAGGGTTACATAGAGTGGGAGTGAGAGTAAAGAGGCGTGATAGAGGAAAGGATGAAGAGAAGGATGGGGAATTGATCAAGGCATCTGGGGATATCGATCGACATTACATTTGAATAGTTGGAGATTAAAGCTATCAGGGAAGCAAGTAAGAGGAAATGAGTTCCACACACAGGAAGTGCGAGACATGAAGCTATTGGAGTAGAAGATGTTGACCATGTTTGCCGTAGTCTCTGAATATGGAATCCAGTGAAGTCCGTAATCTGTTCAATATCAGAGTTTGGCAGTGAAGATTCAGAGAAAGTAGCGGCTGTTAAGTAATTCTTTAAGTCTTCGATATCAGGTTGGCAGTGAGGATAATTTGGGAGAAAAAACAAAATGGCTGCCTTTATACACGTCGCATTGAATATTTTGAGCTTTCTGATTGGTTAACCCTTCTATTGGTAAACTATAAAATGAGTGAGCTCATTTTGACTGGCTCACTAGTACATACATAAAAAAAACTGCAACAGAAGAGACAGCTATATTTAAGCGCTTCCACAGTAAAAGGGTAGCACGTTTGAATTCATCCAGTTTGGGAACCAGCAAAAGTAGCTGTTAGGAGCAGTTACACTGAGAGTATATGTAGAAAAGACATAGGGAAGTGACGACACGTCTGTGAAAGAGTGACTATAAACTAGATTCTTCTCATACAGTTGTTAACATGATTTTGAGTCACCCTGTTTTTAGGTTCAAATTATTTTTTATCCGCATTAATCATTAAATATTATGGTTTTATTCTTTTATATATGATTTGTGACCCTCTTGCAGCGGAAGGCGCATATATCCACTCAACATTTGATAGCTTTTCCGCCTTTTGGCTGAGATTCAATCGCTTGATATTTACCTGACTCCGAGTTCCGGCCCTGTGCTGGTAGCATCACGGCTAAGACTAGCTTGGACCGGCTCTGACCAGCCTGGACCAGCTATGACAAGCCAAGACCAGCTATGACCAGCTAAGACCAGCTTGGGCCAGCGGCCCGAGTGAAAACACTCGGGTCCCCACGTTAAAAACTGAACTTGTGTCACAACCTGACTCAGACTCGGGCGGGGAGTTCAAGTAAATAAATATCCTCAACATTTTATTACTGTTAACTGCGGGAAGCGGATTTACCACACGGCTTTGAAAAAAAAGCGGATTTTTTTTTTTTTTTTTGGCGGGTGATTAACATCGTTACTGGAATGGGCATGAAATTTAATTACGCAGTGAAAGGGTTCAATAATCAACTCTCACCGACATATATTCGTCCGAGTAAACGAGAGGAAACTTATGATTAATTCGACACCTTCAAATTTCAGACAGAAATGCCTTCCTGTTGTTATTTACTAAACTTAGCCTTAGCACAAGATTGGAAGAAAAATCGAACTCACTGCACAGTAATAATTATTAAGGGAACTAGCGTCGATAAATTTTACCTAATTGACTAGACTTTCTTTCTGAACCATCGCATTGTTCCTACCTCTAAGAAATCATCATCATCATCAAATCCTCGACTGCTATAAGAAATCATCACCATCATCAAATCCTCGACTGCTATAAGAAATCATCATCATCATCATCATCATCATCATCATCATCAAAACCTCGAGTGCTATAAGAAATCATCACCATCATCAAATCCTCGACTGCTATAAGAAATCATCATCATCAAACCCTCGATTGCTATAAGAAATCATCATCATCATCAAACCCTCGACTGCTATAAGAAATCATCATCATCATCAAACCCTCGATTGCTTCTATCATCGGGAATACTTGAGCACAGAAGAAACAGACAAAACTATTCCACGCTTATCTATCGACGCGGTATGGTGTTCACTTCATTCTCCCTGCTACTGATCTTTTCGATGTGCTTTCAGAGATGTTGGAGGCACCCATCTCCTCTCCAAGTTCTTGGCTAACAGACGAAGACCACGCAATATGCTGTCGGTTTTCCTTGGTTCGTACCTCAAACAACCCTCCGCATGATTTGAATTCAGAATTGTTGCCCCTCCCCCCAAGGCTATAGGAGTCAGTTTTTTTCCTGCACTTTACCTATAGCTTGGGGAAACGACTTTCCACAGGTTTTGAATTCAGTCCCCAATCTGTCTTGATATTTATCCATAGCTAGCGGGGAGAAAGAAATGAATTCATACCTTTGTCAAGGGTATTAGCACGTAAGTGAATGTTACGAACTCGACTATAATTCGAACTCCGCCCTCCGATTCCGAAATTGATTACTCGTTACAATTAAGCGCCCATTAAATCAAAAGTGTCGTAGATCATTTTGCATACAGTGTGCGTTTGATCCATAAGATCGCAATTATGGGGTACTCAAGGAGATTCGATCCCATTACTAAGTAGATATTGTCGCACAGGCTAGCTTCTTTAACATTTAGCCACATTGAGTCGCCTGAATCATTGTCGTTGTTGAGGAATTTGAAAACCCTTTTCAGCTAAACGGCAAAAATTCATTTCGACTTCAAAGAGTAATAAATATTTTTTTTCAAAGAATATTTTTGGTATTTGAAGTGCCGTCCATTTGGATATTCTGATTATCATTAAAAGATTGTTTCAAAACAAATTCTATATTATTTTTTCTTTTCGTTCAGCGTATAACAAATATTGTGGAAATGGTAATGTTTTTTGGTTGGTTGGTTGTTTTTTTTTGTTTTATGGCATATCAAAACCTCAGTGGGTCATTTAATGCCAACAAAATTTTTGAAATAGATTCATAGCGATAGTTTGGTAAAAAAAATTTGTGTATGTATACATATATATTTGAATCATTTTTCAATTACTCAGATTTTTGAGTACAATCCAAATTCTTTTAAGAAAATTTACAATATTGGATGGTTTTATTTTCGTAAAAAGTTGTTTTTTTTTTAAATTGCTCACTTTTGTTCCCACTGTTTTGTATTCTGAGTTCCATTCAACAATTTTTTTGTTTTCAAAGAATGTATACCTGTTTGTATTACTGATATATTTGTTTAAGTATTACTGATAATAATTTTTCCTTCAAAAATTATTGCTGGTAATAATTTTTTTATTACAAAGTATTTCTGGTATTAATACCTATTTTTACACAAGATTGGGTGTTAACAACCTGCTCATAGCAGGGACCCAAACAGGTGCTACCACCCTGGGTCAGGGTGTACCTGGGAACACCAGCAATTAAGAGGTGGTCCCACGTTCCTCAAAACCTCCTGATCAGAGGCCTTCCTGTTGGTTGTAGTTTATCGTCTTACCCAGGACGCGGATGTAGTTTATCGTCTTACCCAGGACGCGGATGTAGTTTATCGTCTTACCCAGGACGCGGATGTAGTTTATCGTCAAACCTAGAACGGTGTTTTGTTTTGGAAGTCATCTTCTGCTGCACTATTGCCGCATCGGATTTCAATATCGCACTATTCGTCCTTTGTTAAAATTATTCCCAGATATTTAATATTTTTACTTGCTTGACATTGGCATCATCAATTTAGTGTTTACATCTCGGGCTGTTCCTTTTGCTGACGACCATGCATTCTGCCTTCTTATAATTGTTTAGTTTAGTTCTTCTTTCTTTCTTCTTACTAACTTCTTTAATAGTACCTGTAGTTATCTCTGCAATGGCTTCTATCAACACTCTACCATAAAAACAATATTTTCATAAAAGTAATATTACGCCAGGGGAAAAAAACAATTACGCGAAAAAATATGTCCAAGATAAGATCAATCTACATCTGGAAATTCTAAATAAATATTCAGCGAGAAAAAAAAAAAGATTAAGACGTTTTTAACATTATAATCACAAACAGAAAAATATATTACCGTATAGACTCGCGTATTATGCAACCTTTGAAAACCTAATTTTGAAACTAATTGGACTACAGGAAATGGATATAAGGTTTTGGTCAACGGATTAGCCAGAGCCCGCAGTACATACGCTAATCACGTGAACGACGCGACTCCGTTAAAATTAGCTTCAAAATTAGGTATCCAAAAGTTCATGATACGCGAGGACATATGGTAATTTGAAAAAAAAATGAAAGGGGAGATCGAATCCTTCCTCCATCGTCAAAACCTAGTCTTCGAAAAAAATAGCCCACACCTTATCCGCGAAAAGGATGACATCTATCTATCTATCT
>CAHIKZ030005500.1:1285000-1315000 GCA_903632075.3 Acanthosepion pharaonis | reverse complement strand
TCTGTATTGGGTATAACGATAAACTACATCCGCGTCCTGGGTAAGACGATAAACCGCATCCGACAGCATGACCTCTGATGGGGCAACCTCTTAATTGCTGGTGTTCCCAGATCTACCCTGACCTGGGGAGGTAGCACCTGTTAGGGTCCAACCAAAGGAGCAAATAGTTAACCCCTAAACTGGGGTAAAAACACTATGAAAGTGTAAAAATAGGTTTTAATACCCGCAAAAGATTTTTATAAAAACATTATTACAAGCAATAATTTTTTTAGGAAAAATTATTACCAGCAATACATTTTTGTAAAAAATATTACCAGAAATACTTTAAAAAAATATTACCTGCAATAAAAATCTTTTCGGCATTAAATAACCCATTGAGGTTAATATGCCGTAAAACAAAACAAACAAAACCAACATTCACTTCTATATATAGGAGGGCTAATATTACATAAACGTTCATCATTTTTTTTTTGTTGTTTCTAGCAAGATTTTCTTGTTTCTTAATACTTCTATTAGTTTTTCGAACGGTTAGCTTCCATACATTTCTTCATGATCTCCTCTTCCTACCAACTCCTTTTTAACGTTCATACAATAACTGCATTCATTAGCCTTCTATTTTGAGTGGCTCTTGGGCCTTGTCTTTCGTAAGTGAATAAAAGGATTAAAATAGTTAAATAAAAGAATGAAGATAATGACAACATTGTTCTGAAATTTTCCGATTTTTCTTAGACTAGGCGACTAACCGACTGAACAGGAATAAAAACTAATAATATTTATATTCGACAAAAGTTAATATAATTCAGGTAAATCGTGGAGAGAGTAAGAGATAAAACATATCTCACCCTAAAGACCTATGCAAGACTACCGATTGGTAATTAGTTGTTCAAGGACTCTGTGCTAAATTCGGCGCTAAAACATTGGGTCTTATTTCTTATCATGATTTTAATTGGCAATTATAAATAAATTGCTGGAAAGACCAGTATAAAAAAAACATTACTTCTTCCAAAATCACTCACTGAATAAAATGAAATATATATATATATATATATATATATATATATATATATATATATATATGGGGGTGTACAGGGTGTATCAAAATACTTTTACAATCTTTGGGGGCCGATTCCCCACACCAAATCTAAGACAAAAGTCCATATAAACATATGTCCACATATCCTTAGTTTTTGAGTTATTAAGCTTAAAGTAAGTTAACGCTAGATTGCGCCTTGTTGCCATTAGACTAGGTTACATTTGTCATTCGTGTGAATTTGTGGCGAGACTGTAGTAGTGAGTTAACTGAGAAATTTTCCGTTTAACAATGGTAGGGTATTCATATTGTGAGCAGGTGGATATGATCTTTACATACGACCGCGCGAACGGTAAATGACTCGTGACTTTCTTTAAACTTAATAACTCAAGTTAACTGTATTGCTGGTCATGTTGCATTTTTTGCATAAAAGTGCATTTCCTGTACTTTTACTATAAAAATGCATTTTTTTTTCTTTTGACTTTCATAGTGTTTTGTTTGGGTTTCACTATTTGCCCACAGCTGGGACTCTAACAGGTGCTACCACCCCGTGTCAGGGTGAACCTGGGAAGACCAACAATTAAGAGGTGGTTCCAGTCTCCTCAAACCCTCTAATCTCCTGATCTGTGACTTTGCTACCGGTTTTAATTTATCGTCACACCCAGGACTTTCTATGTGCCGTGTCCCCTGAAGACGTAGCCGAATATATATCTCTACAAATCCCTCCTCTTGGTAGCTCTTAGTAAGATTTTCTTTTCTTTATCTCCCACTTCCTGTTCTAACATTCATTTACACTAATTCGTTAGATAGGTTACATGCTGTTTCCCTTTTGCTTTCAGTAGGTCCTGTGAGTGTTGAATTCTCCAAACCGCTTTCCTTATTATGTGTCCTAGTAGTTGCAGCAGCCTGTTTCTGCATCTAAGTGCAATAAACTCGACTGGAATTTGAACTCAGCTGTTACTCCGAACCGTGATTCCTTACATCACAAAGTATATCTGTAGGAACTGATATAGTATCGTCTTCTTTAGGATTAATACTACCCTTAGGAAAGGCATGAATCTATCTTTCATTCTACCTTATACATCTTTTTTTCGAGTTGGTTTAGTCCTTGGTATAACGGTAAACTACAACCGGCAGCAAGGTCTCTGATCGGGAGATTAGAGGTTTTGAGGAGATTGGAACCATTTCTTAATTGCTCTTGTCCCCAGGTCTACCCTGATCTAGGGTGGTGGCAATTGTTACGGACCCAGCTATGGAAAAATAGTGAATCTCCAAACAAAAGCAAAATACCATGAAAGTATAAAAATACCAGCAATACATTTTTCTATAAAATAAATTACTAACAATACCTATTTATAGTAAAATAACCAACAATTTATTTTATCTGAAGTTGGATGCATACATTTGCGTTCAAAATATTTAGATCAAAATATTGCGTTCAAAATATTTAGATCAAAATATTGCGTTCAAAATGTTTAGATCAAAATATTGCGTTCAAAATATTGCGTTCAAAATATTTAGATCAAAATATTGCGTTCAAAATATTTAGATCAAAATATTGCGTTCAAAATATTGCGTTCAAAATATTTAGATCAAAATATTGCGCTCAAAACATTTAGATCAAAATATTGCGTTCAAAATGTTTAGATCAAAATATTGCGTTCAAAATATTTAGATCAAAATATTGCGTTCAAAATGTTTAGATCAAAATATTGCGTTCAAAATATTTAGATCAAAATATTGCGTTCAAAATATTTAGATCAAAATATTGCGTTCAAAATATTGCGTTCAAAATGTTTAAATCAAAATATTGCGTTCAAAATATTTAGATCAAAATATTGCGTTAAAAATATTTAGCTTTCAGCATTAGAGGTTGATAAGACACTAAACAAAACCAACCAACCAACCCTATTAATTTTAGGACGATGCTAGAGGATAGACAGAAAATACAGATTTGAGACGATATCATTTTTATACGGAATAGAGATATTTAAAACTCCATGTAAGTTTAGGATCCTGTTGATTTCCATTGAAAATGTAAAGGAAAGCATTGGCTCATCTTGGCCGTAGTTACGAGTCATGTGTGACGTGCAAGTTAAGCCGAACAGAAAATTTCCCATTCAATGTTTATCCCTTCAGTTTCATCAGCAATATGCCGAAACTTATTACTACAGCCTTACGTAACGAATAATGCATTATAGCTTAGCATTACCAAACATAAATAATGCAAATCCTCTTTAACAGTTACTAACTATTAGATATAATTAAATAAAACATAAGGCTTAAATATGTGCGTTTTCTACGCCATAAAAAATCTGTACAACCAAAAAAACCATTAATCTTTTTCTGTAATTGGATTTATGGCTTATTTTAATCTTATTAGACAGGAGTTGTTTAATATTATTATAGTACTTATTGTGTTTTGAAATGTACTAGACATTTAAGCCTGTGTGAAAGAATAATTGTTCTATCAAGGCTATTAACGGTTGTCTGTAACAACTTTCTATTGATGAAACATACATTGTCTATAGTTTTATATTGCTAAAACAGTTAATATTATAGAACATATGGGGATTTAGTAAGAGTAAAGAAAATGTGGCACCACTAAGGATTGAACTCGCAGTTCTGTCATAATTGATCTAGCGAGACAAGCTAACTAAGCAATACACCACACCGAATTGCCGGAAGAGAGCTAATATTATAATACAATTAATTTTATTTGTATATATATCATTATCATTTTTAAATTTCGTTATTAATAAGAATTTGCATATATATATATATATATATATATATATATATATATATATATATATATATATATATATATCGTATTCGATATATGAAAGTCAAGCAGCTTAGTTCATGGGAACTGTTAGCCAGACACCAGCACATATGATTTGTGCAAAATATATACCCGTGTGTGATGGTGAATTACAAATAATGAGATCCAAACAATTTATTGTTAGGATAAATTACTTCTAGTATCTGTAGTCTGAATTTGTTGTTTTCTTGGTGTAGGATAGTTGTGTTGTCAATGAGTATTCTTTATACTGTGAATGTGAACAGGAATGTTGTTGCAGAGTTCTCGCAAAGGACGAATGGTCAGATATAGGTAGTGTAAGTCTTGTTGGTGTATTTGTTGCATACTACAAATATTAGAAGCAATTTATATTCAAAAATTAAAGCCGGCACCGAACAGAATCAACTATGAATACGGCAGTAATGTTCTGAAATGCCTGTAAAGAAACAGTTTTTTCACGCTTTAATGCGCGCATTACCATGACATTATAACATGAAAAAAATTCCATAATGGATATTTTTTTCTCGTTCGAATGAACGCTCAGCAAATTTTCAACCTTTTTGCATTTAAAGGCATAATGAAAAAATTACGCTAATGGATAACAACACACAGCTTTTATAAATACTTGCACTAATGAACAACATATACTTTTGTATTACTTGCACCCATAAATATGATCGTGGAAGGAGATCGAAAATACTTGGGAAATAAAAATAAATGAAATTTAAGCAGCTATAGTACATTTCTTTCATCCTTTAACATCAATCCACGTAAGGTTATTCGTGAGCATGAACGGATTTTGTTAAAAATTAGCAGACATAATACCTGTAACTTATTCAACCAGTCATGCCTAAAAGAAAATTTTCTGCCTATATACACAAATTTTTTTACATATATTTTAACACATATATATATATATATATATATATATATATATATATATATATATATATATATGTATGTATGTATTATGAAATGGACAAAGGGTGACAATTATTTTAAGACATTTATTTTATGTTCATACGTTCTTTTTATACATACAAATATTTAAGTAAATGCTCCGTTTATAATAAACAGTATAAACGACATTTACCGGCCTAAATGTCGGAGGACGCATATTTTCTATGAAAATTTCTTGGACATTCAGGCTGGTAAATGTCGTTTATACTGTTTATTACAAACTGAGCATTTACTTAAATATTTGTCTGTATAAAACGAACGTATAAAAAAAAAGTCTTTATATATATATATATATATATAGAGAGAGAGAGAGAGAGAGAGAGATTATTCATTGTCTGATCAAAATCCCAAATAAAATGTTATATAAAGATAAAATCAATAAAACCTCTCCAAACTGTCTTATATATATATATATATGTGTGTGTGTGTGTGTGTGTGTGTGTGTGTGTGTGTGTGTGTGTGTGTGTGTGTGTGTGTGTGTGTGTGTGCGCGCGCGTGCGTGCGTGTGTGTGTGTGTGTATGTAATCCTGCTAAAAAACTGTTAGGTTATTCTATATTTATCGATTATAGATAAACGTCCAAAAAAAAAAAACAACAGAACTTTGCAAACCATGTCCCCTCTGATGTAGTCCAGGTCGTTCAGTAGGGTGAGGACTGATATATAAAATTCAATAAGTCCAAAATTAGTAACGTTCAACCACCACCCAGCAGACCATGAAGTTTCACTTAGCATGATCGATGGGTGTTCGGTCAAGGAGGACCATTGCGTTGAACCTCTATTGGGACTCAAGATCAAATCGTAGCTCCTGTGGAACTCATATATACGCACGATTGCTAAAGATGCTGGAAAATGTTTCGATTCATTTTATCGCTCCAGTAAATACTGAATTCTTTCCTCCTGCTATAATCTATCTTTAAAAGACCAAAATTATTCCAAAAAATAAATTATTGGTGGTATATCTGTGCTGGAGCCGCCCAGGTCCTCATTTGATTGTCTTGATAGAATTCAAAAGCGTGTACCCGTCATTGTGAGTGAACAAGCATTTTCTGCCCTATAAACCTTTTCCCACAGACAAAATATCGTGACCCTTTCGTAACTACATCATTATTTCTATGGCATGTATACTGACAAGTTACATTCCTTCGACTCACTAGCCTAAACCTTTTACCCACTACACTACGCACAAAATGGTCAATCATTTTAATTGCATCAGGTTTCATTAGTAAGGAGAAAGTTCCATTTGCCCAGCTTGTTCCCAAAAACCGCTGCTTCGTGAAAATGACGCCCAGTAGGGGGGTATTTTTCCAGTGACTATAATTTTGACATATTCAAGTCTAGTTTAATTGTTTTTGTTACTACATAACTCAGTGAACTTTCCTTTTTTTTCTCATGCTCATACAACACTACATATTAACACCCTACTTTGATTGGCTCTTAGGTCTTGTACTGGGAAAACATTAAGGAAACTTAATACAAAACATAACATTTTCCTTGTCACATTCACAGTATATATATATAGGCACGGTGGAGTAATGGATAGCGGCTTGGATTGAGGAATCGCAGAGCTGAGTTCGAATTCCAGTCGAATCCATTACATTCACTTACGTGCTAATACCCTTGGGAAAGGTATGAATCCTCTTCATCTCCCTCCAGTTATGGGTAAAATAGCAGGACAGACTGGGTTCTATAGCCTTGGATGGCAACTGGTCTAGGAGAAGGACAACTCTGAATTCAAAACCTGCGGAGGGTCGTTTGGGAACCTTGTGGCATTCGGTGCACCAGGTTTCTGTATTCGTCCCTCCAAAAAGTGTGGCTGGTCCTGCACGAGGCCTTCACCACTATAATCAAATCTCATGTGCCGATGTCGGTTTCCTGGAAACTTATCGGCCTGATCCTCATATGTCGAACTCGACGGGAGAGTCGATTATATATATATATATATATATATATATATATATATGTAATTGAAAATATATGTTGGTCATACTGTTACTACATTGTCTTGACGATTTAGTTTTTATTTGAATAATGCATCAAACATGTCACATCATTTACAAAAGCATGCCTGTCACCATTCGCAATTTAGGAAAATACTTGTTGAAAATACATCTATAATTTTTCATGAAGATAATAAACATAAACTAAAATTTTTGAAACTATCTACATTTAAAAAATTGAAATCAATCCTTAATAAAATTAACTATGAAAACTGTACAAATGTTTTAAAATGTTTAAAGTAGAGAAATTAAAATATCTAGGCTTTAATTAAGAGTTTGTTTTTTTTATGGACATTTCAAATTTAGGTACCTCCCACAGACGTTTACGTGGTAAAATTTAAACCGTACAGTACATACTGTTGACTTTTTTCATTTCACAGTTAAAAAACCCATTTAACTTTCACATGAACACAAGTTTTGCATTAGAAAAAAATAATATTCTGATGATAACATAGTTCTAATGTCGAAAGTACTCGTAATAAATGAATATGTATCGACATTGTAATTTTCTCCTTTCTTTTAAAAAGCATATTAAGAAGCTTGTCCTTGAATATGAAAGTATCCGATTGAAAATAAGTAGACAAACATTGTCTGAATTGTTTAGTGAGACATGTCTTAATGAAAACATGCTGCCAAAATATACGCAGTATATATATATATATATATATATATATATATATATGTGTGTGTACGTGTGAGTTCATTCCTTACTTCCGCCAGTTCAGACCTTCAGAGCCAAGACTAATCATGCCATGTTCACGATATAAAACCACCTCTATTCCTTACAATTTCTTTTAGCAAGGAATAAGTTCCACCGAGACAACTTCTCCAGATTTATTAATTTGTGGAAGAGACTCCCAAGGGAATGCTTCTCTGATCACTACAATCTTAACATGTTCAAGTCTCGGGCCAAACTTAATCTGTCCAAGATATCCCCATAATATGCAAATTCTGCATCCTCTTACCTCCTCTCTTAGTACAAACAGCTACTAACTTGAGTGTCACTTTGGGATTTAGTGGATTAAAGTAAAATTAATACATATATATATATATATATATATATATATATATATATATATATATATATATATATATACCAGGAGAAGGACAACTCTGAATTCAAAACCTGCGGAGGGTCGTTTGTGAACCTTGTGGCATTCGGTGCACCAGGTCTCTATATTCGTCCCTTTAAAAAGTGTGGATGGTCCTGCACGAGGCCTTCACCACTATAATCAAATCTCATGTGCCGGTGTCGGGCTGTCGGTTTCCTGAAACTGATCTGCTTGACCCTCATACGTCGAATCTCGACGGGAGAGTCGATTATATATATATATATATATATATATATATATATATATATATATATATATCCTTAAAAGGTCTGCTAGTTGACCCCCACATACAGCTTAATATCTCTGGGGTTCTCATTTGATGAGATATAGCACATATACACTGTGGATTTGGTTAAGCACCTGTTTAATAATGGACATAGCCTTTTCTCCTGGGGTGTATTAGAACTTGTTTTTATAGTTGCGTTTATTATCTCTATGAAGTTTCAGTTTTCTCTTATGCGATTTAATAATTTTATCGTGATTTCTAGAACAGCTATTATAGAGCATATAAATGAATTACATAAAAATGAAACTCAATTTTACCCTTTATATGGCCATTTCGCTCCTCGAGAGATTTCTCTCTTAGAGAAATTCCCTGGAACTTGTCAATAAGAAAACGTTTGATAAAAAATGAATCACATGAGAGACATGGATAAATAATACAGTAATAGAGAATACCGTCGTTCAGTGCGGCAATGTGCACGACTCAAACACTACGTCTTATGGTCCACTATGCTACAACTGTTCCTATGAGCAGACTTTCTACTTATAACGGAAGGACGAGTCTGTGTTCGATAATTAATGTCGGTGCTCTTTCTATATAACACAGATACAGAAATGAAAATTACAGGAGCATCTACGGAAGGGGCTGGAAGATTGCTAAAGATGATTATCTCCCTTTGGTTTAGATGAAGTCCCGAGGATCACGTGATGGCCGTTCTGTGACGCCAGGTCATGGAGTGATAAAAGCGGTCAGTGTTTAGTCTGCACTCCACGAGTCAAGACAGGCTCTCCCTTTTTACACAGGCGAAGCTAATCCGGCCTCTAACGACCTTGTTGGAATCACGCAAGCCCATAACGAGGTTTTCCCGTTAGGAAATAGAATATGAATCCGGCCCGATCGAATTCCAACTGCAAAATATAAGTATAACCGCAGCACATGTCCTCGCTGTTTTTCCTGTTGGGAAAAATATGGCTTCTCCATAAATATAGAAGAATCCTGCAGCAACACGAATTGCCGTTGGTAACCGTACCAGATAAAACTTAATTCTCTAACTCATTTTCACAGTCCATGTTTTTGTATACATTGGTTATAGTTTCTCTGTATGGAACAAGTATGAATATTTTTTATATAATTTATGCATGATTTAGCAGCATAAAATCTGGATATTTACTTGATCCTCCACTGAGTCAGGTTTTGACACAAGGTCAGTTTTTAATATGAGGACCCGAATGTTTTCACTCGGGCCGCTGGTCCAAACTGGTCTTAGCTGGTTGTAGCTTGTCCAAGCTGGTTAGAGCTGGTCTAAGCTATTCATAACTGGTCTTAGCTGGTCATAGCTTGTCCAAGCTGGTCTAAGCTAGTCATAGCTGGTATTGGCTTGTCCTAGCTGGTGCAGGCCGGAGCCAGTCAAAGATAGTCCAGCCGTGATATCAACAATCCAGAGGCGATCCCTGTGCCAGGTGGGTATTTGACAGACTATACTTAAAAGTATGATCTGCTAGCAGCATAAAATCTGTTTGGGAACAAAGCATGTTTGTCATTCTTTTTCTTTCAGCTATTCTTCTCTGTCCTTGTATTATGGCGTCACTATATCATGGATATAATAATGGCCATAATGGGCGAAATTAATTAGGAAATACTCTTTTTCTTACTTAGCAGCCCCATTAGTATTAAAGGAAATAAAAAAGAAATGATTAACATCAATTTTAAGAAGGTATCATGTATGGTTGTCAACAGAATAAACTACAAATTAAAGACACCAATATCACGCAAGTTCAAAAATGTGAATATCTTGAAAGGGTTTTAATATAGGACGGAAAATACAACACCGATATCCAAAGGCTCATTCGAATAGCGAAAAATGCTTTCTAAAAACTATACAACCTATTAGGAAACAGGAAAATTTCTTTTAGAAACAAAGAAAAGAGTACTGAAATTATTAACGTTCACATGAACACAACAATTTTTGCCTTAGAAAAAATAACCCTCTGATGATAACATAGTTCTAATGTCGAAAGTACTCGTAATAAATGAATATGTACCAACATTGTAATTTTCTCCCTTCTTTTAATAAGTTTATTAAGAAGCTTGTCCGTAAATATGAGAGGATCCTTTTGAAAATAAGTAGATAAAACTTGTCTAAATTATTCAGTGATGTTATGTAATATCGGTTGTTTTATATGAAACAGAGACTTGTAGCAACAGAAATGTAGCTCTATAGAAGGATGCTGAGAATACCGTACACTGAACAAGTTAGTAACTAGAGAGTTTTTAGAAAAATGGAAAAAAGGACACTTATAACTACAATAAAAAGAGACAGTTGAAATTTCTAGGCACATAATAAGGAAAGAAGGCTTAAAGAATGTGACACTCACGTGAAATATTGAAGGAAAGAAGTACAGAGAAAACAGTAAATAACCTTGTGTAAACGAGCTTGTGTAAATGGTTGGCAGAATATGGATAAGGGAAGAACAAAAATTCAAAACTTACTAAGAGCTAAAAAAAAAAGATAGGAAGTAGTAGATATCTGTATTCGACCCACGTCCTGAAGGAACACGGCACACAGAATGACAAATTGCCACCCATCCAGTTTTGTTCGCATTCATTGTTTGAGCTTCCATCATATTCCCATACAACTACATTTCCTCTTGTCTAGTCTCGTTTTCATCCGACAAATATTTCATCAAAGCGTTCTATTCAATTTACGTATTCTTATACATATTCTTATACATATATATATATATATATATTTGTTTTTGTCGCCATCCATTATACAGATAACTTCTATAGTTCGCCTTCCTTTCAATTCGTTCTAGGTTTGATCCAAACGCTTTATTCTCATCCACTATGACTTTGATCATTTTAAATCGTTTTGACTCAGCCAGACAATTCTCCTGATACACTGTTTTGTATGACTTTTCTTCCTCGTACCGGGCAGCTGTTTTCCTGGACTCAACAATAAATCCGAAGTTCAAGTAGGTAGTTAGCCATTTTTTAGCATTCTGCTTCAATCTTCTATGTACGTTTTTTTGTTTCTGTTTTATACATGGGCATTACAATTAAATAAAGAATAAAACAAATACATAAACCGACGTTTATATTAACCCCTTTGAAATAGGAAAATACAACACTTGTTTTCACCATCATTCAGAATTTACAAGTACTGAGGTCTCAAAAGAAAAAAAAAATTTTGCGGGATTTTTTTTTTTTTTTTTTTTGCATCTAGCTATGAAAATGATGACACTAACTTTAACCCCTAACCTCTAACCGTATCATCTAGGGCTATGCAAATGCTTACGTCTTCTATATTGAAAAGGTTTGGGGTACTTTCTATGAAAAAGTACCTTGAATTTTGCAGTTGTTCGACCCGCCTGATGAACCATGTCTCGTGTTGCAGGCATCTCAATGACATTTACTCATATCTGCTGTAACTCTTGGTTTGGTTCTGGAAATAAATTATAAGACAGTTCTACTCAAAGTGGTGGTCCGCAGCCGAGTGGCAGTACGCGAACCATCAGCTACCGGTACGCGGCCAGTGTTCAGGCCTTGCTAAGGAATCATTTGAAGTATTGGTAAATGCCGGCCAAACGGTACACCACCAGCGACAGGACCATCAGAATTTGTACTTTCGTGTAAATTAGGGCCTAAAGCACACTGGATCAGATGTTGATTCCCCTAACAAAGGTAACTAACAGGTTAAAATCGGGCCGGAGAGAAGATTTACCTCATTAAGTCTCTCAAGTGTACAGAGCAGTACAATTTTAAAAAAAAGTCCCACCTTTCGCACTCGTAAAGATTAAGGCTATAAAATTTTTTTTTTGTTTTTGTATTAATAAATTGATTATTTTTATTACTTTTTATGTTTTAATACTGAATTATTTTTTGCAAGATAAAAAATAGTAATCTATTAATATTACATTTTTTATATCGTTTCTGGTATGCTATACACTGAGAAAATATTAGATACATTGAGAAGCACTGCTCTAAAATATGAAAAAAAAATGCCGGTCCGCCATATTAGATAGTTTGAGAAGCACTGCTCTAGGATATTAATTCTACCTGGTTAAGAAAATTTGGAACTGGTTGGAACTAAAAAAAATATTCTTTGCCTCGTATTGCTAGTTGAAACTTTTGAGAGTATCTAATTCTCTTATTATTTTAATAGTTCCTCACTTTCGTGGAATATAACAGTTGCTAATCAAAAAGGATGTGCCTAGTTTTATTATGATTACTCACATTAGTTATTTTTGTGCTATACAATATGCGTTCTACATGAGCATTTGAAGCCTCTCACGTTTTCGTAAGTTGGTCGAGCAAAGCATTTATATAATGAGTCTTCCTATAAGTCACTGGTTCCGCATTCAAACTAGATAGAAGTGAAAAAACAAACAAATATAAAACATCATAAATAATGAGATTCTTGTCAAACAATTTTTACGAAATGTTATTTCTAATGAAGGAAAACAACAATGATTTGCTTATTGCATTGTTATAAAATTTACAAACTGCTCAAAAACTTTGATATTTTTAATACTTATTATTTTTCTATGTTTTTCCACCGTTCAGGACTTTAGTTATCATGGCTCTCCACAGTTTCTTGTCCATTGCAGCTCTTACTAAACTTTGTCTTTTTTGAAATCTCTCCTAATTCCTCTTCTGTCAAACATTTACAAAAACTTGTTAGGCTGTTTTCTTTTGTCTATCGTGCTTTCTGTGAAAGTCAAAGTTCCCAAGCTCCCTTTTTCTAATTATCTCCTAGAAATTTCCACTGACTCTTCTCCTGTTAAGTATAAGTGCCTGTTATGTTTTCATTTTCTATTAAACAACGCCTTTGCTTACATATGCTGTCCATTGTATTCTCAGCATCATTCTGTAGAATCAGATATCTGTTTATTTAAATAACTTCTTCATCTGAAACGAGATTGTCTAGCATTAACTGCCGTATAAGGGTATCGATATAATTAAAAGTTAAGTACTCTTTTCTTTGTTTCTAAAAAGATTTTCCTGTTTCATAATAATTTGCTTAGCTTTTGGAAGGCATCTTTGGTTACTCCAATGTTGCTTCGGATTTCGGTATCGCACTTTCTGTTCTTTGTTAAAATAATTCCCAGATATTTATTTTTTTTACTTGCTTGACTTTGGCATCATCAATTTAGAGTTTGTATCTCGGGCTGTTCCTTTTGCTGACAACCATGCATTCTGCCTTCTTATAATTGTTTAGTTTAGTTCTTCTCGATTTACTCATACTAACTTCTGTTGTAGTACCTAGTAGAGGTAGTTTTCTCTATGATGACTTCGATGCTATCTGTCCTAATTCCTTTTCGGCCAATTATTTGCACAAGCGCGTTAGGTAAGTCATGCACTGTTTTTCTCTGTCCAACTTGCCGTCAATCTGTCCTGTCAGTATCAAATTTTCCAAGCCCTCTTTCCTCATTATGTATACGTTTAGTAATTCTATGTTGCATGCAGCATCTCTTACTTAAGATTGTTTGCTGCTGTCTATCACTGTAGTAGTAAGCGGCGACATCTTGCACACGAGGATTATGTTTGAATGGAAAGGACCTCTGATCGTCTTACTGACCAGATCGTCAATGTCGCTCCTCCTCCCCATCCTCATTCTTCTTCTTCTTCTATGTGCCGTGCCTCTTCATAACTTTGCCAATCATGGCTATTCCCAATTTCCTATCACTTGTAGCTCTTAATAAATTTTGTCTTTTTGCTGCCTCTCCTAAAACCTGATGTGCCACAAATTTACTGCTGTCCCCTAGTTCCTCAGTCTCTCTTACCTTCAATCTGTCCTGTGAGTATCAAATTTTCCAAGCCCTCTTTCATCATTATGTATACGTTTAGTAATTCTATGTTGTATGCAGCATCTCTTACTTAAGACTGTTTGCTACCGTCTATCACTGTAGTAGTAAGCGGCGACATCTTGCACATGAGGATGACGTTTGAATAGAAAGGACCTCTGATCGGCTTACAGATTTATACCTCCATCCTCATAGATAGTTTATGTTGACTGTCTTGTACTAATGTTCACCCAATAAAAATCTGAAAGCCATTGAAGACAGAGGTTTACTGAACAAAGTGAGTTGTATAGGGGTAACCGGAGTATGTACGAAATGAAGATTATGAGGATATGTAGAATAGATAGCAACTGACTCCGGATTTAAAGTGGTTAAGAATGTTCTGGGAATCATGGAAGGTGTTTCCTGAAGTAACGGCTCTTGAAAAAGAAGCTGTATTTCCTCATTATTTTCTCAAGAAATTCAATTGCCGCTTTCTAATGCAAAGTACACCTGTGTCTTTTATTCCATTTTCTCCAAAACCTCGTCGTTACGCACATGTTCGGTCGATGCTATTCTCAAAATCCTTCTGTAGAACCATATATCTGTTGCTTCAAGACTCTTTGTAATCTCTGAGGAGATTGTCTAGCATTTATTGCATCTAGGAGTACCGATATCACGTAACAGTTAAGTACTCTTTTCTCTGTTTCTAAGGAAATTTTCCAGTTTTTTAATACTTTGCTTAGCTTTTGAATGTCATCTTTTACTTTCGAAATTTGCCTTGGGCTTACGTCGTCGCACTTTCCGTCCTATGAGAAAACACTTTCTCGGGTATATTTCATCTCAGAAAATAAACTGTTAGCATAGAACGTAAGGTTATATCTAGTCATCTCAACTGCAAATTACACTGCGCTTAAATTTATAAAGTCTAGGTTCCATAGCGAAGAGCTCATTCCAACAATTACCATGTAAGTATTTATAGAAAAGACAGAAGGAGGCATCTTTACGTCGGTGGGAAAGTGACTGAAGCCAAGACGCCAGATCAGGACCAATAATATTGCTAATTATTCTTTGGATTTTATCAAGAATCTCTAAATATAAAGCAGGAACAGCGGACCATATGTGTCATCAATATTCTAACCATGGTCGAATTAGAGACATACAGATATGTAAGAAAATTGTCTAACACGACACAGAGAACCTGTTTTTTTTAGCAGTTGATCTTAGCAATGGATTCAATATAATCTTTCCATTTCATGTAAGCCGAGAACGCTAGCCAAGAAGGCGCAACGAATCACTCTCCAGGAGGTGAGCATCAGCCATGGTGATTGAAGACGGAAAGTGTCACTCAGGTGATTAATAGAGAGTAGTTCAGTTTTGCAAGCGTTAACGTTAACAAGCCATCCTTTGCACCAGTTAATAACAGACTGGGAGTAGTTTTTTTGTTTTGTTTTTTTTTGGGGGGTTTGGGGGGCATTACCGGTAATTTGACGTTGCCGAACTGATTTGTCTATATTTCTGAGATGAGGCGTTACGTACTCCATTTACATTATTCAGACCATTTTCCTCATCTTTGTCGCCATATTTATTACAACACATGGCACAGTGGATAAAGTCGTTAGTTAGATCCAGTGACCCAAAGAGTGTGAGTTCAATATCCCGTTAAGGCAGTGGAGAACTTGGAGAGGGGAATTAACAGGAGATAACTGATAACTGACATCCATTAAACATGGCACGTGGAACTAGAACTGTCTATCCCAGTGAGCGAAATAAAGGATTCAGTTCGACATTCCAATCACCTGAAGAAGACCGGAGCATACAACGGCCGAAACGTTGTAATAAATATGGCAACAAAGATGAGTGCAATAATCCGAATAATGTAAATAGTGTACATAATACCTTATCTCAATCAGCTCATATCTATCTAGATAACTAACGACTTTATCCAGTGTGCCATGTGTCGACGCATGGCGTAGTGAATAAAGACGTTAGTTAGATCCAGTGAACGGACCAAAAGAGTTTGAGTTCAATACCTGGTTAAGGCGGTGGAGAAAGTGGAGAGGTGAATTAACAGGATATAACTGATATCAATTAGACATGGCATGTGGAACCAGAACAGTTTATCCCATTGAGCAAAATAAAGGGTTCAGTTCGACATTCCAACCACCTGAAGAAGGCCGGAGCGTATAACAGCCGAAACGTTGTAATAAATATGGCGAGGCCACAAAGATGAAGACAATAGTCCGAATAATGTAAATAGTGATGTGACTTACTATCGAGACAAGAGGTAAATAACTCTGTCCTCATCATAGATTCCAAGTTGATAGCCGATGCCATCGAGAAGGTCTTTAAGGAAAAATAAACACAAAATCGGAGAAGGATAAACCTCTCAGGGAAACCGGCATTAGTACAAAAGGATCTAGAAGAATAGCCATTTTTGTACTTTTTTTGAGTTTGGTATCTGCAATTTAGAATTTGCCTGTTGTTTTTTTTTCCTTTTGTTGACGTTCTGTTTTCTTGCAATTGATGTTTAGTCTTTTCGCTTTCCTTCATTGTCTTTTGTAGGAGATGTTGTAGTTTCCATTCTGTGTCTGCTATTAACATTTTCCAATCTACATATCTTATTTTGCTAAGATTGATTGTGGGAGGTCAATAATGAATCCTCGAAGGAATTCTAATTCCTCAGAATCAATTTACTGCATAGGTTGATTACATGTAACCCGTAAGTTCCATGCTAACATTTTATTCTATAAACTTACTAATAACCACACTTAAAATCTGTTTTCAATGTGACTTCCCTAAATTTGTTAGGCTTTCAAATCGTTTTAGAAGGCATTACATCTACCACAAATAAGACGAAAGAAATAGAATATTTCCCCTACCCTAAGGATGCAAAAATTCTACGCATGCTCTTGGGAATGGTTGGATTCTATCGAAAACTAATCCCAAAATTTACCAGACTAGACCTGCCCTTGTCAGAAATGATGAGATTAACACTCAAAGGACAATTTACATTAAATGATTCAGAAAAACAATCATTTGATGATGTCGTAAAGACACTTGAAGAATTAACATTAGCTAACCCTCAATCAAAATGTGCCCAATGCCAGTTGGTCATTTATTGAGGTGAGTGAACTATAAAAGAACAATTTCCAAGAGGCAATAGATGATTGAATTTAAACTTTTGAAGATCAAAGTTAATTGGAAAGCAAAATGCCGGAAGCTAGATCAACAAGAGAGAAATGCAAGAGAAGGGACCGTCAGCAAGAAGAAACTGTATATCGAGGAATTTCAACTGAAAAGTGCTGAGGTACTGTTGGCAAACTAATACCGTGATTATTTAAATTCGAGGTACCATAGATGGAAGCTAATCAGAAAAATTACCATGACATATTTATAGAATATCACAGGTTGTAAAAATGTTACTTTCCTACCAACTCGAAGTCCTTGTGCCAGACATAGAACTCAGAAACAGCAAGTCAATACATTAAGACAACCACTGCAATTTTTTCAAAGGGGAAAACACATTTATTTATAGTTTATACAATTACGAAAAAAGTACAATACAAGTGTTGTATAAAAATTTCTGTGCACCTCAAAAGTAGGATTTATTTTTATGAGGTAACAAAAAATGGGATTACCCAGAGAAACAAGAAGTGTAATTTGCAGTTGAGATGACTAGATATAACCTTACGTTCTATGCTAACAGTTTATTTTCTGAGATGAAATATACCCAAGAAAGTGTTTTCTCATAGGACGGAAAGTGCGACGACGTAAGCCCAATGCAAATTTCGAAAGTAAAAGATGACATTCAAAAGCTAAGCAAAGTATTAAAAAACTGGAAAATTTCCTTAGAAACAGAGAAAAGAGTACTTAACTGTTACGTGATATCGGTACTCCTAGATGCAATGAATGCTAGACAATCTCCTCAGAGATTACAAAGAGTCTTGAAGCAACAGATATATGGTTCTACAGAAGGATTTTGATAAGAAACGAATTCATATACAAAAAATAATCCCTACAAAAATGGAAAAAATGGGAAAAAAAAAAACTTAGAAAAAGGAATAACAAAATGTCATGAGGCAGACATTTTTCAAATAGCACCCACATCCTTTTCTTAAAATTTCAAACAAAAACGATGGCTAACCTCGAAAGAGTTTTGGTTTCTTTTCAACCTGTTTTCTCCAGGGTTCTTAAAATATTGCCGCAAAGTTCACTTGTATCTTCGGTGTGAAGAATTCTCCGATAGGCTGTTTAAGTTTGGGGAGTAGAGATCTGCATCGAATCTGTAAGCACTGACCTACGGCTTGAAGTGCGGGTGCTAAGGCTCTCCCCGTTCTCGTTAACGGCACATTCTTTTCCGTCTCTCTGTTCTCGCTTCATCCGCTGATAACAGTCCTTTTTATTGAAAAAGTGACCATCATATCGGCTCCAGCCAAAATTTCACAAGGGGCAGAAAACTTGTTTCTCATTGGCCAATATATATATATATATATATTATATATATATATATATAATATATATAAACCTTCTAGGCATATTCAAAAAAATGAATTCCGAAACACATAACACAACTTTGGCGGTATAAACGCTTGAGCCTGAAAGACCATAACATTTGCAAAAATTTTAAAACACACGCCGCCTGGCTTTTTGAAAAATACACAAATGTGTATAAAAAATAGATCTTTAACATTTTCTTTACAAAAAAAATATTTTTTTTATAAGGAGGGCTAAATTACATCGGTGGAAAGGTGATTGTAGCTAAGGTGAAAGGTCAAAACAACCCCTAATAACATTGCAGATCTTTGTTTAGATTTTGTCAAGAATTAGCGTCAGAATATGAAATCATAAGTTAAAAAAAAAAAAAAAAATCAGTGGCGCCATTAAATTCAGTCTTACGATTTCAAATATGGAGTTTTTGCACGAATTAATCCTGGATTTAATCGCAATTAAAAAATAAATCTCACTTTTAATGATATACAGTCACTGACGAAATTATTCCTACACCCATCAATTTTAAATATTTTAATCCATTTCTAAGAATCTAATGCCCCTATGATGCCAGGTTTTTTATATGTTAATAAGCACAGAAAAAGGAATATAAAGCTCAATTTTCAGAACAATAGGTTAAATACAACAAATTTGACGGGCGAATTATGCAAAATAGTAAAAGACGAAATTATTAGCAATGAAAATAGAAAAAAATGAACAATTTACACAATATTCTGTAAATAAAATGGCTTCTCATCTTTATAACTTGTTGCAATCGTTTTCTTAAGTTTTTGATGAAATTTGAACAAGTCTTTTCTGGGATTTTCTTCCATTCTTCAATGGTTACATATTCTAATTCCTGAGGATTTTTTGGTGTCTGACGATTTATTCGAACATTGGGATCATTATCTTGCTGGGAAATAAATCGTCGACCTAGATGAAGATTTTGCGCTGATAGTTGTAAATTTTCATCCAGTATTTTGATATAGTCTACAGATTTCATTATTCCTCTTATTGAAATTAATTGTCCAGTCTCCCTTGAGCTCAAACAGCCCCAAAATACATTGGTCTGCATCCATGTTTTAATGTTGCCCATGTTGTGTTCTTTGGGAGGAAAGCTTCACCTTCCTTGTGCCAAATATTCTCTACATCATTACGTCCAAAAAGCTCAATTTTTATTTCATCACTGAATAGTACTTGTTCCCAAAAGCAATTTTCTCTGTCCAAGAACATTTTGGCAAAATTAAACAGAGCAACAACGTGACATTGTGAATAGGAGTTCGTCGTGGGCGGTTTCCATGACGCCCATTTCTATCTAAACAATGTGGTATTTTGCGAGTAATTAGGCTGATACCCATTGGATCCAACCCTTTGGCGATGTCTACAAAACAATTCTTGGATTTATATTAACATCGCGACACAGTTCTCGTGCAGTTCTCTGAAAATTTATATTTTCTTCCACGCCCAGGCAAATTCTCTGTCGTGCAAACTGTTAAAACTACATTATAATGGACTGTACCATAGTTCTAGGGATAGCTAACTGGTTTGAAATAGGCTGTAATTATTTCTCGACTTGTCTAATTTAATAATCCTCTTTCTGAAAATACATGGCTCTAAAATGTTTTTAAAGATTAAAAGAAAGCGGTTAAACTTCAAATCTTCCATTATTTAATATATATGTATATGTGTGAATATATATATATATATATATATATGTGTGTGTGTATATATTAAGAAATGGACAAAGTCCGACAATTTATTTATTAAAGACATTTTGTTTTTTTTATGTTTAACGTTCTTTTTTTTTTTTATAGATACAAGTATTTAAGTAAATGCTCTGTTTATAATAAATAGTATTAAATAACATTTACCGGCCTGAATGTCCGAGAAATTTTCATAGAAAATATTCGTCCTTTGACAGGATTCGAACCTGCGTCTTATACGGAACCGTCATTTACGCTGACGTGCCTTTAACCGACTCGGCCACAAAAGGAGCGTTCGGTAGGCAAGGTCAATTTACTGCTTATAAACTTCAATAACGGTTCTGTATAGGATGCAGGTTCGAATCCAGTATATATATAGAATGCAGTATATATATATATATATATATATATATATATATATATATATATATATATATATATATATATATATATATATATATATATATATATATATATATATATATATATATATAGAATGAACGTCATTATTTTTCCCTGAGGGAACCCTTTCGGCCAATCCTTTTTCAAAAGACATTAGTAAATAAAAATGAGGAGGGGAAAATTGCAACACGATTAATATAGATTTTAATTATGAATAAATCGAAAAATGGAAAGAAATGCGTCATTATACCCGGATTTTTTTCCATTTTACATCCTGCTCGTTCGGTCCACCATTTCCGATTTCTTGGGGCTGTTTATATTAAGTTTCAATAGCCGAGCTTATGTAAACAAATAAATATTTTATTCGTTCCTTAAGTTTGATCGAGGGATTAGGAGTAACTTTTTTCCATTTTATACTCTTTTGGGAACTTCGTATTTTGTTTTTAGTCGGTAATTTATTTACAATTAAAATCCTTTTTAATCGTGTTCCAATTTTCCCTCCTCATTCGTTATTTATTAATGTGTCAGCGATTGTTTCCTCCTGCTGGGCAACGTTCACCTTTTGAGAAAAATGTTGGCCGAAGGTAAAATAATGACGTCCATTTTACTTAAATCTATTTTTTCTTCTGCATATATATATATATATATATATATATATATATATTTTTTGGTAATTAAATGTAACATTTGGTCACTTGTTTCCTTTATTCAAAATTCAGACAGAACTTAGGGGATGACCTGATATATATATATATATATATATATATATATATATATGTGTGTGTCTGTTTATGAATAAAAATGACAATAGGAAAACTAGTAGTTGCCGACGCGTTTCGTCCAATGTGGACTTTATACGAAATGTGGACTTTATACAAAATACGAAATGAAAAAATAATATTTGTCTTCTCTACTGGTTAAATGGGAGAAATTTTCATATATATATATATATATATATATATATATATATATATATATATATATATGTGTGTGTGTGTGTGTGTGTGTGTGTGTGTGTGTTTTGTTGTCGCCAGTTTAGAACTTTACTGATAGAATATGTCTTACTGCTAACACAGTGTCGGAGCATACTTATATCTTTCGGTTTGTGAGAGGAGAGTTCGAATTAAAAATTCCCAGCATCCCTCGTTCGTGCGCTTGTGTAGTCGCACCAACATAACAAATTTGGTCTGATGAAGTCCTAAAAGACGAAACGCGTCAGACGGAAACTTTTTTTCAGTTTGTCATACATATCCCCCAGTATTGTTCGTGATATATAAAAAATTATATATCAGTATCTCATACATACGTATATATATATATATATATATATATATATATATATATATATATATATATATATATATATATAAATCCCAAGTTTTACCGGATGTATGCGATCATGTTTCCCATCGATTTCTGTCCATTTTTTTATCTTTGACTAACTGAGGACATATTGAGGATAATAATGCGAAATGACTTTCCTTTCCCGTACCTAACGTAGATTTTATTACTCACAATAAGTGATTAACAAAAATAACTAATAATAAAATAGAACAATTCTAACAATATGCTATAACAAAAGTCATTGTGACGAATAGAAAATTCCTTCGTACCGTAGATCTTATTCGGCACAATAAGAGATTAGAAACAATAACTGATAATAAAAAAGAACAATTATATCAATATGCTATAATAGAAGTCATTGTGACTAATAGAAAATTAGTTCTTACAGTAGATGTTATTAGGCATCTTACAATAAGAGATTAGAAACAATAACTAATAATAAAATAGAACAATTCTAACAATATGCTATAATAAAAGTCATTGTGACGAATAGAAAATTCCTTTGTACCGTAGATCTTATTCGGCACAATAAGAGATTAGAAACAATAACTGATAATAAAATATTAGGTTGGTGCAAAAATAATGAGGTAATAATGTCGTTTTTTGACGTATTTTTAACGTTAAAAACGACATTATTACGTTATAATTTTTGCACCAACCTAATAGAACAATTATAAGAATATGCTGCAAGACATGTGAACGATAGAAAAATCGTTCATACCTAGATATTATTATGTCTTTATTAACTCGAGAACATTCACCGTTTCACTTCAAGTGGCTTATGGCCATATAGCGTTGAAACATTCGTCTCTGCGTAATCACCGAAGTTAAGCAACCTCAGACCTGGTCAGTGCTTAGATGTTGTACCAGCTGGTGAAAGGTTGGTTGTGTAGTTGGCGTAATGGATAACAGCTTGGAATTCGGTTGGCTATATTCACTTCCGCGTCTTAGGAAAGTTAGGAATCCACTTCTCCCCAGCTATGGATTAATTAGTACAACTTGTATCACTAAGCCCCTATTATTTCCAAATAAATTCTTACAATCTTAAAAAAAAATTATATGGCTTTCAATACCCTTGGTAAGTTGTAAAAAACAAATTAATCAAATCGATCATACTTCAAGAAAGGTGCGTTATAGCTTCCCTGTTTCATATGTAGTGGCATGCATTTCTTGTATCACAATTCTTGCGCTTTGGGACCAATTATGGAACCAAATCATAGAAAGATACGTTGATCCTATACACAGATTTATTTCTGCTTAAAGATTTTTGGCGAGAAGTCAATTATAAAAACATATTGTGGGTATGTTGAGTTGGAGTACTGTTTAAAGTTTGCCAAACATCGCTTTCGAATGTGACACAATGTCGAGGTTTAAAATGGGTTTAACAGCAATAGCGTGTAAAAATTGCCTAAGGCACGCTCCCCCAACCCTCGGAACTATTCCTTTTAGGGACAACTCAGTCACCGGTCAATAACCCCAGTCCCATCCTGCAGGAGACGCAATGCTTTAGGAAGTGAGGAAGCTCTTAGCCCGGGACTGGTGCTTAATATTTTTTTAAAAGTTTCCACGGCATATGCCGAGTATGTTGAGATATTGCAGTTTTTAAAGATAGCAGGTTTTATTATGAACTTTTTTCAATGTTGATAGAAGAAAACCCATTGACAAACAAGTCAACTTTCTCATTTATTCGACTAAAAGATTGATAATTCTTATAATCAAGGAATTAGTTTCAATGTGAATAAATGAAATCACGAAAGTAAAGCCTCGGTAAAGAAATATGCAGATTTCTATGAAACGTATATTTTAGATGACTGCACATGCTTTTGTTAAAAAAAAAAATTGAGTCATCAGCGCCATTGACAGATTGGATTAACAGAATTTCCCTGGAGAATCTCGGACATTGTTGGACTCTCTTTTCTATTCAATCAAGAACTTGTAATATTTAAATGATTTTCTATGTGAAAATTATGTATATATCCCATTGCTAATTGAAAATCTTACAATGAAGAACAAGATGTTTACAATGTTGTCTTTTTTCACTTTTCAAACTTAGGGCAGCTTGATTTTTCAGTTTTTTCAGAACATCAATATTGCACTTGATGTAAAAGCTCGGATGAGATATCGTAAGTATTCATACTAAAAATTAACTTCGTAGCTTTTACCTGTTTTTGTGTATTTAGTTGTAAACATCGTCGGAAAAAAACGTACAGAAATAACTAATTTCCACAGGTTTTTACTTACAAATTGACTACAAAAATTTACTATTTCCAGAATAAATCCAAATAAAGTTATCTTTTGTATTAGATGCATTGAGTATCTGTCTATATTTGTGAGATGAAGTATTATGTACACTAATTACATTAATCGGACTATTGTCCTCATCTTTGTCGCCATATTTATTACAACGTTTCGGCCTTTCAGTATCTGTCTATATTTCTGAGATGAGGTATTATGTACACTATTTACATTATTCGGACTATTGTCCTCATCTTTGTCGCCATATTTATTACAACGTAATCCATTGTGCCATGTGTTCTTTATCCACTGAGGACACATGGCACAGTGGATAAAGGCGTTGGTTATATCCAGTGACAGGACCCAAAGAGTGTCAGTTCAATACCCTGTTGGGGGAGTGGAGAACTTGCAGTAAACATGGCACGTGGAACTAGAACAGTCTACCCCAGTGAGCGAAATAAAGGGTTTAGTTCGACATTCCAACCATCTGAAGAATGGCCGAAACGTTGTAATAAATATGGCGAGGCGACAAAGATGAGGGCAATTGTCCGAATAAAGTAAATAATGTAGATACATTGACTTGAAAATATTTACATGCCTGAATTCTAATTATGTATCACCATAAGCATAATATGCCAGTTTTCTTACTGCATTCGATAAGTAAAAATTGTATAAAAAATAGTAAAAGATGACAAAAAATATTAACTGAATGAATAATATTTGTTAGATCCTTTGTTAGATCATAATCAATGAAAGAAAAAAATAGAGAAAGGCTTATATAACACCATAATATGGCTGGGAATAAATTATAAGACAAAATTTTAAATTTGCATTGTTTATTGAAAATCGCACTAAAACAAACCCGACTGTATAACAGTATATATATATATATATATATATATATATATATATATATATATATATATATATTCATACTAAAAATTAACTTCATAGCTTTTACGAGTTTTTGAGCATTTAGTTGTAAACATCGTAGGAAAAAAACGTACAGAAATAACTATTTTCCGCAGGTTTTTACTTACAAATTGACTAGAATAATTTACTATTTCAAGAATAAATCCACCAGTATATATTGCATTATAATATAGGAAAATTGTCCAGTAAAATTTCTCTTTGAAGTAAATGAAGGTCTTATTTGATGACACAATGATTTAGTAATAAAGTGTTCGTCCCATGCATCTTGTCCATATAAAGCTTCACAAAATTATAAATTTTATAAGATTCTACCATTAGGCTTTCACTGATCACCAGAATGAAATACTAAGCCTAAGATTTTGAACCCAAATTTAATCTTCAAACTAATTTTCTCAAAAAAAAAACGTGACAATTTCGAAAAACATATTTTCTATTATTATTTATCATGACAAATCCCAACATTTAAATTGAGTACAATACAATGATTCTGAATCGACCTGCTCAAATGCTATCTTTCTTTTTTTGCGGATTTAATTTGCATGAGTGAAGATTTTTGTTTACCTATACTTACGTAAGAATAAGAAGTGGTTTGATGGCGCGCAATTTTCGTTTTGAATCTATAACAAAATAAAATTTGCCTAACGAACAATTCGGCAAGGAAGGATTTTATATTATTTAAACAAACAGATAGAGCAGACAAAGAAAGAGTAAAAGTCAAACATTACGAAGGGACCAATGGCAGCAATCCATTGCTAGGCCAAAGAAAGTTGCTTCACTGTATCCTGTGAGACAATTCTTCTCTCCAGACTTTATCTTTCAAATCTACGCGTCTACCATTCGACTATGTTGGGAATAGTGCCGCCACGTATGATTCAATGCTCCTGCTATATATTTAGAGATTCTTGATAAAATCTCCAAAAGAAATGAGCAATACTATTGGTCTTGATCTGGCATTTCAGCTTCAGTCATATTCTCATCGCCGTAATGTTGTCCTCATGCACCTTTTCTATAAATAATTTCATAGCATTTGTTCGGATGAGCTCTACGTTATGGTAACTAGACTTTATTAATTTAAGTGCAGTACTAGATTGGCAACAAGATATCATCAATGTACAGTTGAATTAGCTAAATGTAACCGTAAATTCTATGTTAACAGTTACGTTCCTCGCACCTCTTGCTTGTGGGACTCTCCTCCGGCTCTAGGCTTTCTTGCCAACTTTGATTTTCACAAATTTAAATACAATGTCAATCGTTACTTACTGTTTTCTTGATTACTCTTCTATTGTACTCGCTCCTTCATAATTTTTTTTCTATTTTCTAATTCTTCCACACCCAGTGACTTAGTAGCTTTACTCCCTTGCTTGGGGTACAAACGATTAAACAAAAATTGCCCATAGATTATTCTTCTAACATTTCCATCTGGAAAATTTTTCCTTTCATCTGAGATTGTTCGAAACGATTTCTTTGGCCATTTTTTTTCTATTTCTCTCAGGGAACTCCCATTTGTTTATATGGAACTACTCACTGTGGTTCTTGTAATATTAGGAACACTAGTTCTCATCCCGGTTAATATAGATATTATTATAGACGCAACGTATTTTAGTTTCAAATATTTTAAAGAAGGTAGTATATGTTTAAGGTGAGGAAACAAAACTTTTTTTAGGCGAAATTTCATGGTTTCATTTACCAGATTTTGAGTAAACATGGAAAGATATTCTGAGAAGTATATTCACCAATTTATCTAATTAACATACGATGATTTCTAAATAAGTTTCAAAACAGCTATATACATTTAGGTAATTTTTAGACATAAGTCTCCGACGTATTTCGATGTACATAGAATCTTGTTTAAACTGTTTTTCCTTTCCAAGCAGAATCCTTTCTACCGAAATCTCGCAAGTGTTTCCGAGAAAGTTTTCCTAAGTTCATCTTAGGATTTCGAGTGAAATCACTCTGTGGTTTTATTTATTTGCTTATATTTTTAGCGCTATTTCTGATCTTTAAAAAAAATCATTAACAGGTTGAGTTATCACATCAAGGATTGCTAAAACCAAAATGGCTTCTTTCACATAAATCGTGCAGATGACTGAAACACTTGCTCTGGAATATTAATTTCAATTTAAGTTACATCATCATTGGCTGCTGCTTCAACCAAGGTAGTAGCGGAGATCGTAAGAAAAAAGTACTAAACCTATCTTGTAAAAAGCCAAAATATATGATCAAAAGCAGGTGGGGTTAGTACGATAATCTCCTTGCTTGAAACGAACTAGCCAGGAACACGTGACAGCCGGCCAGTGACGTCAGTTTATAGATTAACAAAGGCCAGTTGCTATGTAGACGGCGAAGGAAACATATGTCATACATCCAGAGTGGTTGAGTGAACAGAGGAACCTACATAGCCTCTCCTGGGACATGGAGAACCACCAAATCTTGCCCGTTTCCCGATCGGAAATATTTCAATATTATTCCTTCCTTGCATACTGCTTATTGTATGCATGTGTCATAACTCTTGTGCATGGAACAAATATGTAACAAGTAACAGTCAGTTATGTGCCATGCGTGATACACGCTTTCGATACATGACTGACGAGCCAGATTTTTCCCGCAGTAGGTTGCCATTTCTTACTGCGGTATACCAGTTGTCAACGAAGTCTATAGAAAATGGTCTGTCCTGCTGTTTACCCATAGCTGGGGGGGGAAGAAGAGGATGCATATCTTTGTCAATTCACATAAGTGCATGTAATGGATTCGACTGGGATTTGAACTCGGCCCTCCAATTCCTCAATCCGAGCCACTATCCATTATTCCACCATGCCTCCTGTTCTACGGTAAAGGCTTTTATTGCCATTTTGGCCGAATCAAAAATGTGTTCTGTTTTCATCGTTAGATGAAATTATTTGAAGTTTATTTAACAATTATATCTGTTTTTCCAGATTTCTCAAAATAAAGAAAAACATTTATCCAGGAAGACTGCAAAAGGTTCCTTGAGTAAAACGGTAAATATGTTGGTAAAATTAATGTAAAGAAAGCGAGAAGAAAGGAATAAACATCTATTACAAGACAGAATGCATGGTTGTTAGCAAAGGGGGTGAGCCCGAAACAAAGACTAGACTGTTGTGCAATATCTGCTCCCCACCGACAGAAGTGAATGCTGAACAATCTCCTCAAAGCTAAAGAAGAGAGTGATTCTGAGAATACTATAGAACGAACATGTGAAAAATGGGCAAGTTGTACAGAAAATGGAGACAAAAAGGACACATAACATCAGGAGGAGACAGTTGAAATCTCTAGGGTACATAATGAGGAAAGAATGCTTGGAAAATTTGATACTCACAAGATAGCTTGATGGTAAGAGAGAGTCTAAGCAACGCATTAACGTCCCTAGTGAGCTTGAGTAAATGGATGGCGGGACAAGGTTCAGGAGAAATAACAAAAAGATAAAAACATGTAAGAGCTACAAAAAACAAGAAATAGTGGAGAGCTATGATCATCAATGTCCTGAATGGACCAGATATAAGGAAGAAGAAAAAGAAGAAGAAGAAGAAGAAGAAGAAGAAGAAGAATGGCTGACCAATGTTTTCATCTTTTCTTATTTACTTTTCTTTTGCTTGAACTCATATAATAGATATCAGATTTGATCAGTTTGAATTATTTAGAACAGTGGACGGATTACGCATTTCATCTACTATTAGGTTGGTGCAAAAATAATGACGTAATAATATCGTTTTTTGACCTTAAAAAATACGTCAAAAAACGACATTATTACGTCATTATTTTTGCACCAACCTAATATTAAGGCCTGAGGCTAATAAAATCAAACATATATGTATATATTTGACCGAACAAAGTCAAATAACAGCACTTCTTAGATAACAGTCCGAATAATGTAAATAATATAAATACGCATTAGCGTGTTTCAAAAAAACTTCTAATAAAATGAATTAAAAAATCAGTTCGATATCAACTGCATCACTTCGGTTTGCATATTGTAAACGCAGCACAAGTAAAATCGTATTCATTTTTCACTTCCGTTATTCCTTTTCTTTATCCTTATTCCTTTAGTCCGTTATTCCGTTATTCTTTTTCTTTATTCCGATTACATTTGTCCGTTATTCCGTTATTCCTTTTATTTATTCCGATTCCTTTAGTCCGTTATTCATTTTCTTTATTCTGATTCACTTTGAAGACAGAGAAAAGTATTACGATCAAATGTCTCGTCCAACGTACAATAGCGAATGATTGGATTTTGTTTTTCATGAACATTTACTGGTGGTCGTAAATCAGATGCAATTAGTTAAGTGAACAGACGATGTATCTCTTATTGCGTCTGCAAAATAAATGGGATTCGCTATCTTCACAGATCATTGCTGGTGTAACGAGTTCGATCCTCACATAGGGTCAGGTAAATGTTGACTGAAGCCTGATACATTATGCTTATTAACTAAAGTTTTGGCTAATAGTTTTATTTATTTTAAGTCTCGTTTAGATTTTTATTTTATTTTCGGCATTATTTTTGTTACAGAATACAATTTTGTTCGACAAAGTGCCGCCATCTTTAAATCAACTACATCATTCCATCATTTCAAAATAGTCTTCCAGAGAACTTCCGTTCTTTTTATTTTATTTTAGAGAATTCTTTAAAAGAAATACAAATGGAAAATTAAATACAGCAAACGACATCTAACAACTAAAACAGAAAAAAAAATAATTAAGCTAGAATATAAAAAGATCTCGTACCGTAGAACAACAACAACAATAATAATGATAATAATAATAATAACTATAATAATAATAATTATTAATTTATTATTATTATTATTATTATTTCTGGTGTAATACACATGTCTTTTTCGGGTCCAGGCCAGAGACCTAAAGTCAGAAATAGCATCATGACATTTTCCACTGAGCATTAAAAAAAGAACACACATATATTACATAGATAAATCCCTTCGTAAAGTGTAGTCTGTTCTCCTAAGAACAATT
>CAHIKZ030005500.1:1250000-1282500 GCA_903632075.3 Acanthosepion pharaonis | reverse complement strand
TGATAAACATGACAAGTGTTTCACTTCTCGTTTTGATGACGTAAATCTTCCGAGCAAATATCCGCTCTGAATCATTGTTTGATTTCCTCCAGCGAAAACCATCGACTACGTCTAGCTCCGACTTGAAGTATTTTTCTCTGACTTTCAGCCTGCAAATACGTAGGAAAGCATTCAACAAGATGTTAACAATAAAAGAGAAAGCGAAAAAGAAACTGTTTTGTCAAGAAGAGTTTGATTAAAGAAATTCTATAACTAAATTCTACGAATCTTCAGTTGTCAGGATTACAGCCACATCACGTTGTAACACAAGTTCCCGAACGATTATCAAATTTAAGCAACATCAAGCTTGCCCAGCAATTAAAGGGATGACCGCTGTGCAATAACAGGTAATGTAAGCTTGGATAAGCGGATGGTCTAATGGATAATGACTCGGAATTTTTAATCGATGAACCGAGTTTCAGTTCTCATTGGTTTCGCTATATCCTTGAAAAGAAAGATATGAATCCAGCTCTTTTCCCGCAACTGTGGGTTAATAAGTAAGACTTGTATCACTAAACCATTATTATCATCAAAAACAAATTATTACAATCTAAAATTTTCTAGCTTTAAATAACCTGCAAAGGGTTGATAAGTCGTAAAAAATAAATCAATCAACCAATCAATTGCGTTGTCGGCATGATTGAAATCAAAACCCTTAAATACGGAAATATGGTATGAGGAATCGGGATGCCAAGTCTATATGATAATTAAAGAATACCTGCCGACGATATATATATATATATATATATATATATATATATATATATATATATATATATATATATATATATATATATATATATATATATATACTATTGAAAATAGATTACAAGCATGAAACTGGAATTCACATGAGAAGTAAGACTTTTGTGTTTCTTTATACATACATAAATGCCTGAAAAGGCACCTCGACATGGTGAAATGGTTAACAAGCTTGTCTAGCTAGATCAATTACGACTGAATACTGAGTTCGATACTCAATGGGTGCCCCTTAATTTCGATATCCTACTTATTATAAAACGCAGATTGTGTGTGTCTGTGTGTCTGTACGTTTATATATTGGATCGGATTTCTTACATTTTTCAACCGATTTCAACAAAACTTCACAGGACTACGTAAAATTACCTTGCGGTGGTTCTGACAGCGCCAAAAATTGGAAAAACACAATTGTTTTTGCCTGAAATACATTTGGAAACACGATAAAACACGATTCTGTCGCCAGAATGAAAGGGGGACAACTCATATCGAGTAATACTTATTATAAAACCCAGGTTGTTTGTGCGTGTGTGTGTGTGTGTGTGTGTGTTCGTTTATATATGGGATCGGATTTCCAACATTTTTCCACCGATTTCAACAAAACTTCACTTTTTTTTTGGCAGGTAGTGTTTGTTATTGTCTTACACTCTTTTTTCTTTATTTTTACATTCAGAATACTTTAAAAATTCCATTTACAAGACAATTGTTTATAATAAAATTCTATTCAATCAGTAGACTCATAACGATTGAAAACACTGTTTTTGTTTGAGTTTGGGTTTGACCAATTCGTAAAAAAAAAAAAAGAAAAAAAAAACTAATTAAGACATGCGTGTCCGTCAACCTTAAGCAATGATCTTTGTCAATTTTATTTTTCAGTCTTTATGATGGTCGATACTTGATCTATCTCTTACTGTTACATCCCCGGTCAACGCCGGACTCTACTGCTATTACTTCATATAACTCAGCATGTGGATCAGTTATAACAAATTAATTATCGGAGGAAATAAAATTGAACGTAGACTAGTCTGTAGTTTCTCCCAACGCCACACATTGGTACGAAACCAAAACATCAACCTGGAAACCTGCGTTTCTTACATGCTCCATCCATGGTACAGTTTTGCATACAGTAGGATAGATACTATATAGCAATATAGTACACTAAGAATATTTCTTGATTCTTAATACTTACTCGATGTATCGATATAATAGAGTATCTACAGAATCGTATATGTCTGGGGAGGATTCCAATATGGAATCATTTCAAACTGCATCAGATGTGCGAAATGGAGCAAATGCGGGTCCTAGTCACTTTAATCTCGACTAGACTTTCACCTGAGCATTTTCAAACACATATGTAATGAGAGGTGCACTGATCCTTTAAGCATTCCACGCCCCCAAATACTCTACCATTAGAAGTCAATGATCTTGCTTTCCCTCAATGTGAAACCATTTCAAACGTCATCAGGAGTACGACAATAGAGGGTCAATGATCATTTAAGCATCCCACGTCCCTAAGTACTCTACCATTAGAAGTCAACGATATTGCTTTCCCTCAATGTGAAAACATTTCAAACCTCATCAAGAGTACGACAATAGAGGGTCAATGATCATTTAAGCATCCCACGTCCCTAAGTACTCTACCATTAGAAGTCAACGATATTGCTTTCCCTCAATGTGAAAACATTTCAAACCTTATCAGGAGTACGACAAAAGAGGGTCACTGATTATTTAAGCATTCCACGCCCCCAAACTACTCTACCTTTAGAAGTCAACGATCCTGCTTTCCCTCTCGAGACCACTGTAGTGATGATGATGGTGATAATGAGATTGATGCTGATGACCTAGTTATTTATATTTGGAATAAGAATGATCTTGAACGCAAACAAAAATTTAAAACAGAAACAATGATCTGGAATTGGAATGTAAGCAGTGATGACACCTACACTTATTCCATAATTAAAAATTCAGAATGTGAAATTAGTAAATACTAAACATTTCAGATACCTCAGCATGTTGATCAGTTATAACAAATTAATTATCCGAGTAAATTAAATTGAACGTATAATGGGCTGCACCAGAGATAGTTTCAAACAATACCACAAATTGCTACAAAATCAAAACGTCAACATGAAAACTTGAGTCATATTCTTAACCTTTATGTGACTCTGATCCCTGAAGAATAGTGTTTGAATTTCATAGTTTTGTTGTCATTTCCTGCATTGGGTTATGAGCTGGGGATATGCTGGTTGATGTTTTGGTTTCGTACCAATGTGTGGCGTTGGGAGAAACTACAGTCTAGTCTACGTTCAATTTTATTTCCTCCGATAATTAATTTGTTATAACTGATCCACATGCTGAGTTATATGAAGTAATAGCAGTAGAGTCCGGCATTGCCCGGGGATGTAAGAGTAAGAGATAGATCAAGTATCGACCATCAAAAAGACTGAAAAATAAAACTGATAAAGATTATTGCTTAAGGTTGACGGACACGCATGTCTTAATTAGATTTTTTTTTTGTTTGTTTGTTTTTTTGTTTTTACGAATTGGTCAAACCGAAACTCAAACAAAAACATTGTTTTCAATCGTTATGAGTCTACCGATTGAATAGAATTTTATTATAAACAATTGTCTTGTAAATGGAATTTTTTGTCATCAATAAAGTTCCGATCATTGTCGATACACCTACATATAGAGGGAAAAAAGAGCGCTATTTTCTACCCGGTCTATTTGAATGTTCCGGGCCTTTTTCTTCACATTTCTGCTTGTACATGTGACAAACATAGCCTAGGAAGAGGATCCTTATTGCTGACTTTTCATATCTCAGATGAATATTACTTCGATAGGTCTTCTAGTTTACTGTTCTTGTTTCGGATTTCCAGATGAAACGTTCTTAATACGAGACTTCGTTTAGAACTTCCCAGACCGACACACTTCCCAAACATCGGATTTGAATGGGAGGATAGGTTTCTTGGTCGAGCCGAAAACATTAATGAGCCACCTTATATTCAATGACTATTTTGGATTATCAGAATTTTTATTTTCAGGTTTTGTCTGTGTCTTTTCTGTTTCCAAACGAGTTATTGATACCTCGCCCTAATGAATTCATTTTTTCCAAGCTATGGGTTAAATAGAAAGTTAGACCAGAAATTTGAGCAACAGCCACTGCAAAAGAAGGACTTCTCTGAATTGATAAAAGTGGAGAATGTAATCTGCAATCTTTCTCAATGTCATGAGAATTCATAGATACGAAATAAAAAGAATCCACCTCTACTGTAGCCGTAGATTCAGTGGTGTGTCTAGGACAAGACGGGGCCTATTGGTGTCCAGGTTGGTTTTGTATTCAGAGATTCCGTTGTCACCGAAGCTAGAGAGGCCAGCCTACACTACCATTAACCCCCTCTTGTTGAGGAGAGCTGGGTGCATAGCATTTCAAACGTATTTGTGAGAAAGAGAACACAATGCCCTCGGCTGGAATCTGTACTCGAAACAACAATCCCATTATCCTCGTCGGTAGTCCCTACGCTTTAAGCCCATTCATTAACTTTTTTGAAACTAGCTTAACAGCCACCCTACTGGGCAGCATTTAAGCTAACTCCTATGAAGAGCTCATGATCAGGCCTCCATCACAATAGATAGAGAGGAGTACATGCGATAGGTAACAATAAAGTATAGAATAACTCAAAATTGATCGCTGCATTTAATTATTGCATTAATATTTAAGCTTACCTTTTAAAAGTTCAATGATAATACTTCTGTCGCCAGCTAAAGACAAATTGATGTATGTAGGTTCTTACTTTACGTACAAACAATTATTTTTATTTCCTGTGTGACTTTCGCTGGATTTCACAATTAATTTCGATTATTCTTAAATTTATTTCCAAATTGTAAGAATTGTTATCGTATACAAAATTTGTCGCGAAAAATCATGTAAAAAAAATTTTCCGAAAACAATTGCAGTCAATGTGGAAATCCAAAATTTCAGAAATGCGGGTCTGGATTTTTAATTTGTTCACGGAGTTGGCATGGGCTAAGTCCTCCAAGAGTAAAGTTGAAAACACGTACAATTTTATTTTGAAAACACTAATTATAGAACAGTATTCTTTTTTGAGTCTGTCTATATTTCTGAGATAAGGCATTATGTACAGTATTTACATTAGTCGGACAATTGTCCTCATCTTTGTCGCCATATTTGTCACAACGTTTCGGCCGTTATACGCTCCAGCCTTCCTCAGGTGGTTGGAATTTCGAACTGAACCCTTTATTTCGATCACTGGGGTAGACTCTTCTAGTTCCACGATGGATGTCAGTTATCATTTATTTCCTGCTAATTTTTCCTCTGAAAGTTCTCCACTGCCTTAACCAGGTATTGAACTAACCTTCTTTGGGTCTGTTACTGGATCTAACCAACGCCTTTATCCACTGTGCCATGTGTCCTTGAGTATTTTTTTTTCATTTTGAACATGAGATATTGTTATTTATTTTTTTTCTTATCTGTAGAAGCCAACATGGAGGAATCCCAAAACAATCGTAGTAATGATAACTTGAGAATCCAAAATTTCAGGATTGGGTCTGGATCTAGCCCGGAATGTTTTTAATTTGCTCACGGAGTCGGGTTGATTCCAAAATATGATATGTTGGGCTACGGCCTCTAGGAGTTGAGTTGACAAGGTGTGACACATTGATACATTGACATTCGCATTTATTCATATATATATATATATATATATATATATATATATATATATATATATATATGAATAAATGCGAATGTCAATGTATCAATATATATATATATATATATATATCTTTGATAATGGCATATATAAGCCGAACGATTAGATAGAGTTAAAAAACATGTATGAATATGGTGATTTTCTTTCATCTTTCAATGATAATATTATTAAGCTTATCAGACAATATGAAAGGAATTTACTTAAAATAAATAGACAAAACTTGTCTACATTATTTAATGATACATGTATCAATATATATATATGGACATAAATGTATCTCCCTAGCCATTACCTTACGATGAAGGGCTTATTATGTTCGAATATCCTTAAATTCATTGCTCGCATTGAAACATGAAGATGAGCAGTTGTTAATATGAATTCAATATCATGTAATATATTTATCTTTCTTAGAATTTTAGATGAATATTTGTTAATTTTCAATTCGTTTTGACGCCTGTATTCATTTTTTTGGGCTCCTCGACGTATGTTGATTTTTAATGTGGCTAGTTTTGATGGTAATTTGGTGATGAGGACTCCCCTCCCTCTGTTCGTCTTTAAATAACACAGCAAGAGTCGGAAAAACGGCCAGCCAACTTTCAGCGTTGGTTGGTTTCATTGGTTGACCACAAGTATCGAGTTGTATTCGATCCTGGTTCCCCATTTAAAATTCGATATCAAAATAATCCAGTAATTCTTCATATGCTGTAAAAAATCAACTAATTTTGATTTTCGTATAAGAATTTAGGCAGGACATTGTTGATTTTTTTTTTAAGCTTCTGCAGGAAAGATATCGGTAACAAGTTCCTCTCAGGAGCCATTATAAAATCATCGAATTAGATCCTCACTGTGTGCCGGATTACGAAATGGATTCTCAAAAAGGTTTTCACACATATTAGGAATACTAGGAAAAGAAAAATGAACTCTCAATAGTTGAGGCTTTGCATCCGATTAGAGAGAGAAGAGAAAGGAAGAAAAATACTAAGAAAATTAGTAATTGATATAAATAAGCAGAGAAAGAAAAAAAGAAAGATAGGAAGAAAAAAATTGACTAAGATTGATATAATCAAACCGGCAAAGAAAGAAAGAGAAAAAAGAAAGGCAGAAAGAAAGAAAAAATGGAGAAAAGAAAGAAGGAATGAACGGAAAAGAAAGAAAGAAATACATTGGCTAAGATTATTATAAATAAACTGAGAAAGACAGACAAAAAGAAAGAAAAGCATAGACTAAGATTAATATAAATAAACCAAGCAATCAAGAAAGAAAGAAAGAAAGAAAGAAAGAAAGAAGCAGAAATACAAAAAAGAAAAAAAAGCGAAGACAAATCGAAAAGATAAATAAAGAAGTGATAATTTCGAACAAAAGAAAGAGTAAAAGAAGAAGCGGGAAGGAAGGGAGAAGAAAGCAGAATAAAAAAGAAAAAGAAAACGAAGAAAGTATGAAAGGAAAAAAAGAAAGGAAAGAAAACACGAAGATAAGGTATACGAAAGAAAAAGAAATGAAGAGTGATATGTCTTATCTCTCTTCTCTTTTTTGTTCTTTAGTACACCTTCTTCATAAGAAATAATGATAGAAACTTTTCCTGCTGTGAAAAAGCGAAATAACATCTGGACGTTGTGCATTTCTTATTGGCACCAAACAGACGTACTTTTGATAATGACACACAGTCGAAATAAGAAGATTTTATGTAAACAAAATTAGTCGATATTTTCTCAAGTGACGACAAAGGGTGCCCAACATGTGAAAAAGCGTGCAGATGTGGTACATCATTCTAGCAGACTTCAGGAGATGACACATATGCATGTCAAGAAAAAAAGGCAGTAAAAAAAAAAACGGAATATGTTTAGGATGTATTATTGCTTAGGTATTATCACCTATTTTCTTCTTTAAACAAAGATGGCTGACAGGTTCAAAATGTCGATCTAATTCGGTTATATAACAAAGATTGAACAATATTTTTTTTCGATAGTGACTATTATGGAGACAGTAGGTAGGATTATGTATTTAATTTTGTTATGGTTGTTGGGATTATTATTATTTGTGGAGTTTTTTTTTATGTTTTGTATTTTTCTTCTGTGGATTTTGTATGCTTTGCGTTTTGCATAATTCAGAAAATAATGCGTGTATTGCATGAATTTTAAGATATTTACGATGTATTTATCTTCTTCGGGCAGGAATTGAGGTCTACAGATTCCAAGGGCTCTTAAATAAAAGCCTATGATTACTCAGGATTAATTTTATTGTTGTGGTGGGAGTAAAAGTGTATGAGGTCATCATGAATATTCTAATGTGTTCATATTAACATGAAGCCGAATTACACACAAAAAAGACTCTATAACGTATGTGTGTGTATGCATGCACAGGTATATGAGGTCATGTCGATCAGAAAAAGCGTTCAATTAGAACGCAGCAAAAACAGCATCATGTTTAAATTTAACAGAGTCTATCTTCTTCAATTACTTTAAAGTATTTTCATTAAAAAACATTATGAATTAATGCAGTTATTGATATAACAAAAGTAATCTGTATTTATTTAATCGAAGTTTGTCGAAAACAGGCAACATGAAGACCCACTTCAGACCACAATTATTTTGGAAGTTTTGAAATTCAGTTTGTCATTGTGCTACCAGGGATGTAAAAGAGGATACATATATAAAACAATTGTTCAGTCTGATGAAAATTGGTTGAAAGTTCAACGAAAAATAAGAAAGAAACCAGTAGAAATCACCATTTTTCGAAATTTACGCGGTTTTCACTATATGGGTGGAGTCCATTATCAAGTTAAATGACTGTTAAACAATAAAAAAATTGCTGGCTACAACTGAGTGAAGTTTGTATTAGAGTGCTTGAAAATTTAGTTTAGAATTTTTGTTCAAATCGATTTTTCGTTTTCGTGGTTTTTTGCTAAACGCAGTGGCGTAGAAATAAAAATGAGCTCGTCATGATGTAAGTAACCTACATATCGAGTTTGAACAAAATGGGATGAAGAAAGCTGTATTTATCGATTTTTTATCGACTTTATCAATTTTTGATTTTTTTAAATTATCGTTTTTTTCCCTAAGAAGCTATCTGTTACATAGTCCAATGTAGGTGCCAAATTTGGTCAAACTCGGTTGGATGGATCTCAAGGGAAAAGGTATCACACAGACAGACAGACAGACACACACACAGACATTCTCTGTTTTTTATATAGAGAGAGATACATTAGTGGTTGGGTATGTATATACACGTATATGTAAGTATGCATATTATAATGTAAAACAATCTCTAGTTTCGCTGGGCTGATTTAACAACAGCAAACGCCATTGATATAGATCAACGAACAAACAGGCGGACAGACACTCTTCTGTCTCGACATTGGAGGTAATAGGATATCTAATCTATTTAATTTGATTTACCTGTCCTCAGAGATCCCAAGGCTTTTTTGCTGATATGCAGTTTTGGTTTACTTTCATTCTAACATGAAATAAAAACATAAGAGAGCCGACGCTCGAGGCGAAACGCGGAGTTAATAAATTTTACACTATGTCGCATCATCTTCAATTTTCTTTCGGGATTACTATACCTCCGACAAAGACACACACACACACGTCACGCACGCCTGCGTGCGCGCACAAACACACACACACGCCACGCACGCCCCCTGCGCACACGTACAGACAGATGAGAAAATCTATGACAAAAGTATTCATCAGAAACGTTTCGTCCTATACGAATTCACCGGAGTAACGTGATCTTTACGGTGATGTGATTACACAGGCAGATGATGAAGAGAAGACGTTGAAATTTTAAATTTAAATTTGATAGTTTGATAATATATTTTTGGGGTATATAGTTTAGCCAAATTTTGTTTGTTTTTTTTTTGTTTTTTTGGAGGTGGTGTTTTTTTTTTGATTTTTGCTTCTGTTCCTTTAGTTATTAAGTATTGTTCATTGCGATAATAGAATTTCCAATTCGAACATTTCAGAGTGTTTGGATACCAATTGAGAAGAATCCAGAGGATTCGCAAAGTTTTGGACGATATATCCAGGCAATATCATGGCCTTCAAAGTCATATCGACTTTATTCCTCCATTCATCTTCTTACAGGCCATTAGCCTCAACACGAAGGCCTATATCAGGTGACTTGAAGAGGTAAGCCGGCCCTGGGTCAAAAGGGTGGCTGCTGGATGGCCCAATATCTGTCAACAGAACACTGCCCCATGCCACTCATGCATAAGAACCAGTCATGGCTGTCAGACAACTTTTGCGGCCAGTATCACCCTTACATCTGACTACATAACCCCTTAGACTTGATTATTATGTGTGGGACACAGTTGAGCGAGAGACCAACAAAACTCCTTGTAACAGCAAAGATGAACTGAACGCAAGGATTATGCCAGTATTCACCAAATTAAACAATTAAACCCTTTCAGAAGATTTGCAGGAGATTCCGAAGTCGTCTGGAGGCCGTGGTTATTGAATATTGAATAAGTATTTCAAGATATTTTTGCGTAATTTTTGAGTTTGAGCATGAAGCTGAATGTCATTAACCAGTTTACCGCAGCAATCCTGTTGACAGATATTAGGTCTTCCAGCCTCCACCCTCTTGGCAAAGTTTACGGCCATATCACTTTAAAACATTGGTTCTCGTACGATCACCGAAGTTAAGCAACATCGAACCTGGTTAATAGCCTAGACGGATGAGCGCTTGGGAATACCAGGTGCTGTAAGCCTAGATGTGTGCTTGGTATAATGCATAAAGTTTCGGAATTGGAAAGCGACTCTCCGATTTTCATATCCGGTTGGGTTTAATTTATCCACTTGCGTGCAACAACCATGGTAAATTGTTAAGATTTCTATCTGTAAATCATTATTATCTCCATAACAATTTTACGGTCCAAAACTATTACAGTGTAACCCGGATATAAGAGAATTGTCGGGACCAGAGAAGAAGTCTCTTATATCCGGGTTTCTTTTATATCCGGGTTTGGTCTATATGTATACATTAACACATTTGCTCTAATTTGGGACCAGAGAAAATCTCTCTTATATCCGGGTTTATCTCATATCCGGGTCTCTTATATCCGGGTTACACTGTATCTGGTTTTAAATAACCTGTACAGCTATAAAATAGACTAATCAATCAATTACTTGTGAAATGCTTTTCCAACTTCTTGTTTCCCTGTTAATGACTATATTCAAAAATTTCGGTGCAATATCAACCGTATTCTTCTCTCTTTGAATCGCGGGCCTTTTATTCCCCCCCTCCTCTCTCTCTCTCTCTCTCTCTCTCTCTCTCTCTCTCTCTCTTCAACGTTTCTTTTCTTTCACTCTCAGTAATTCCTTGCGTCTCCGTCATATGCATCTTGATTCCTTGGGGAACATTGGGCCGCAACAAGACATCTCCAACGGACATATTGTTGAGGAAATGAGAGTATGTCTATCACGTAACTTCTTCTGTGCCTCTTGATTCTTTGGGGAACATAAGGCCGCAACAACTCTCAAACGTACGCGGTTCCGGGCGATCCTTTTCAGCTTGGCCCATGTCGTGCCGCTGCCTTCACCTCTGCGACAACACTTCTCCGCCAAGTCTGTTTTGGTCGACCCACTTTTCGCTTCCCCTGTAGATCCCAGTCAACGGCCTGCCTGGTGACACTAGAAGCAGGATTGCGGAGTGTGTGGCTGATCCATCCCTATTTCCGTTTCTTGATGTCGATCTCGATTGGGGCTTGTCTGGTCATGTCCGACCTGATATTGACGATGTTCCTGAGACATCGGTGGGTAACTGCCTGAAGTTTGTGGATATTGTTCTTGGTTACCTTACAGGTTTCTGAGCCGTAAAGTTGGACCGACTTGACGTTGGTGTTGAAGATTCAGATCTTGTTATATCTGTTGATCTCCAGATTGACCGCAGAGTGTTGAAAGCGTGGCAGGGTTTGATCTCCGCACACCCATATTTACTAACGACGCTTCTCAGATAGACAAACTTATCAACTTCCTTGATGCATTCTTGACGTAATTGCACTGGGTCTTGTTGTCTGTTGTTTCCATACGTCACAGTGGCTTTAGCCCTTCCCTTAGTGGTGAAAAGATGAAAACAAAAAGGTAATGTATCCTTCTTTCCTGCTTCATAAGTAAATTCGATTCTTTATTCAATGTTGTTTATTATATTTCACGATCAGTTAATATAGCTTTGGCGATGATATATTAATAAAGCATAATCGATATATTGGAAATATATTGGTCCTTGTGGTGTACTTTTGAAAGGGCTAATTTCTAAAAATTCAAAGAAAAAATAATTTAAAAGGTGGAAAGAAAGGCCTAAAAATCGATATTAAAAAAAATAGAACCTCCGGTTGCCAGCAAAAGAAACAGTCCAAGATGCGACCTCTCAACTAGAGGTGGTAAAATCAAGCAAGTAAAAGAATTTAATCTTTTTTTAAATCGAAATCACCCCAAGACAAGACACAAGGGGTTACTGGGTGTGGAAGATTTAGAATATTACTAACAATCGAAAACAAAAAGTGTAATCAGGACAGTAGATAGCGTTTGAAATGGGTTATACAGGAATAATGTGTCACTACCGATACTTGTGTTTAAACACAGATCGCCAGTGAGAAAATACAGGCGATCCCATTATTGAATTAAGTAGATCACCTGACCATGGAGGAAACGCATTAGAATGTATCACGACGACTAACGATCGCCATTCTAGTCTATCCTCTATTACTAACGAATCGTCATTTCTAGACTATCGTCTATTACTAACGGATCGCCATTTTAGTCTATCCTCTATTACTAACGAATCGCCATTTCTAGTCTATCCTCTATTACTAACGAATCGCCATTTCTAGTCTATCCTCTATTACTAACGAATCGCAATTTCTAGTCTATTACTATACGGACCGCTGTTCTCTATACTATTCACAATACTATTTCTCTATTCGGATCACTATTCGGTGGTTACTGTTCGAGCGAGTATTATAGAGCATGTACTATTAATGCGAAATTATTCGAAGGTGTCAGATATCAGTATTGTTCAACAGCGTTACTATAGTTGTAATCTGCGATTACAAAGTCTCTACTACAACGAGCATTACGAAAGTGACAACGAGTATTCGTTGAATTTTTTTTTAAAGTGGCAACGAGTGCTCGTTGACATCACAAACAAATGGCATTTAAAATTTTGACCATTTAAGTTTTCTGGAAAGCATTGAGCCGGAAGTGAGTTCCATAAGCGAGAATTGCGACAAAAGAAAATATTGACATAGAACTTACGGTTATATATATCCAAATCAACTGTAATTTGATAAGATCTCAACGCCACTCTAGTACAGCGCTTAAATTTATATAAAACTAGCAGTATGGCCCGGCGTTGCCCGTGCTTGATTCAAAAATCGTACATACAGAAATCGCTATCACTTGACTTAAAATATTTTTGCCCTTCCTTGCCTTTAAAGGAGTGCCCTTCGCCGTGCTGATGTTGCTACATGCCTTACTTCTTGCCTATCTCACACTGCGAATTTTTTCTAAGCTCTATACTAAACATTACATCTGTTACGAAAAAAGAACTAAACAAAATGAACACAAAACGATCAGCTATAAAAAAAAGGACTCGTAACTGGAAAAACCGAATGAAAAAAGAATGTTAACAACAAATACTTTTTCACACCCAACCCAGTTCTGCGAAATCAGAATCAACGTTGAGTTTAAGCAAGCGAATGAGCTAATTGGAGTAAAGTGCCATGCAGATTTAAATTTTTCCGACTTGTGACGAATGCAGTAATCAATTTTTTTTGCATGCTAGCATGCTAGTTAACATTCGTGTCAGTCAGCTGTTGGCTCTCACGCTGGCCAATAAAACCATCCTGCCTATTCGTGGCAGCCAGCTATAGGCTCTCACTCTGGCCAGTAGAAAATGGCTGCAAACTACATGAAAACTGCCGTAGAAGCATGAAAAAGTCGATTATTTCCACTATCGATGGGAGTTGGGAAATGCAAAGTCGGTCTTGGCCTTTCTGCTAACTTGGAGCATGTCAATGTAAATTTTGGTGCACATCTGTCGAAAATTGCGGCCGTGCATTCGTTACACACACACACACACACACACATCCTGCCTTTTATAGATAGAGATAACTGTAGGTACCATAGCAAAGAGATTATCCGATTAAATAACATGAAAATATTTATAGAATAAGCACAAGCAAGTAACCTTACGGCGATGGGAAAGTGACTAAAGCCGAGAGACCAGATCAGGACCAATAATATTTTTGATTCTTCTGTGGATTTGAACAAAGATCTCAAGATATATAGCAGTAGCCCCAGACTTTGTGTGGCAGCAATATTCTATGCATGGACGAATGGCTGACTTATAGATATGTAGGATTGATACTGGATACAGAAAATTGTCCCACACAACTCAGTGAACCAACATTCTTAGCAGCTGACTTAATAATGATTTTATTATAGTCTTTCCACTTCATGTCAGCTAAGAAGATTAGCTAGAAAAGACGCAACGAGTCATTTTCCTGGCGGTAAGCTTCAGCCATTCTGATGGAAGGCGGAGAAGGATTTCTCAGATGATTAATGGAGAGACATCTGGAAAGTATTTTAAACAGATGACGGATGCCTTTCAATGGGGAAATAAAGTATTACAAACAGGGATACTTCGTGAGAAATGAAGAAAATCGTGCTGAATTGTTATGCAATAATAAGCCTCCATCAATCCCCCAGACAATTGCCTCACAAATGAAAAGACATGAGGCAGGGGTAGTGAGAATACCATGGAGAAATCATGTGAGAAACGGGGAAGTTTTGGTTTGGTTTGCTTTGGTTTATTTTACGGCATATCTGTATCAATGGGTTATTTAATGCTGACAAGATTTTTATTGTTGACAAGATTTAAAAAAATGTATTGCTGGTAATATTTTTTCCTTCAAAAATATATTGCTGGTAATAATGTATTGCTGGTAAGAGTTATTTACAAATCTATTGCTGGTAATAATTTTTTGTCAAAAAATGTATTTGATAATAGTTGGGTCCTAACAGGTGCTACCACCCCGGGTCAGAGATGACCTGGGAACGCCAGCAATTAAGAGTTGGTTTCACGCTCGTTAAAAACCCTGATCAGAGGCCTTGCTGTTGGATGTAGTTTATCATCTTACCCAGGAGGCGGACGTAGTTTATCGTCTTACCCAGGACGCGGATAGGGTTTATCATCTTACCCAGGACGCGGATGTAGTTTATCGTCATACCCAGGACGCGGATGTAGTTTATCATCTTACCCAGGATGCGGATGTAGTTTATCGTCTTACCCAGGACGCGGATGTAGTTTATCGTCATACCGAGGACGGAGGAAGTTTTAAGGAAAATCGGACAAAAGATGACAATTGTTATTAGAATAAGAAAGAATTTCCTACTCACAAAGCAAAGGGGACAAATGGAAACATCAAGTAACCTATTTAACAAGCTTGTGTAAATAGTTTATATAACACGGATTTGGAAGCATATTAAAAACACATCTTTCTAAGAGCTTCAAAGGTAGACATTTGTGGAGAGCCATGATTACCCACGTCCTGTATGGACATGGAACATACCATCCATACTCAGGTATAGTACCATTTTATACGATAAAAAATGAAAAAAAGAAATTTACGATTCAAAAAACAGGGGCTCGCACTATACTCAGTTAATTTTAAAAGTATGCATCTTTGGTGAACGGTTGCCCTGTACACAAATACATTTGTTCTGGGGCAGTTAAAATTAATGCATTTTCCGCGACCTTAGTTTGAATGTCCAAAATCTCATGGTGTATTTGGTTAACCTTAACGATACAGGTAAGGCATTTTATCCTGCCTTTCGTAGATTAGATTCTTCCTCTCGGTTGCAACATGAACAGCAGAACATCATTCAATGCCCGTGTTGTTTAAAATCTACAAATGCCTTATATAAAAATTAACCATGTTTTTTTTGTTTTGTTTTGTTTTTTTTTTGTTGTTTTTTTGTTTTGTTGCGTTCATCTTCGTTCGCATGTGTTTACATGGCTGAGGTATTGTCCTTCCAACCATTTTGAGGTAGCTTTGTATAAAAAAAAAACAATTACTAGCTATAAAATATGTGCTGGATGATGCCCAGTACTGCAATAAATGACTACAGTAGGCCCGCTAGTATTGTTACGAAGCTGCGGTCTCATTATACACCAACTATGCAAAAAAATCAGATTTTTCACAAAAAATCAAGGTTGACACTATACATTAAATCGGTTTGAACGTGTATATATCGTAAAAGCAGAAATTTTTTTAAAAACTTTGCTTGCAATTCCTGTCGACGGAAAGACATCTCCTGACTTTGAGTTGGAACCATTCGCACTGTTCATTTCCCGAAAGCAATAAAGTTTAACAATGTGGGGTGTGTATGAAGTTCCCTCGTTACCAGAACGAACCTCGGAGTAGACTGTTCTGACGTCAGTCACACATAAACCCCGTGACCTCGTCATTAATTGATTAGACTTCTTTTCCAGATTCCGTCAGCGAAGATTACTGGTCCAGTCTATCGATCAACGTCCGAAAATATTACGTGCTAGTCACAAGAAAGCGCTATGTCGATCATTTGAGACGGACGAATAAAACTGTCACGGATATATTGTGAAGACGTTTCGGAAACGGTTATAAAATGCGCAGATTTCTCCTCTTACAACGTCAGAAATATGAGAGTGAAAGTCAAAGGCAGCCCCCCCCCATACACATCATCATCATCATCATTCGACCGTAGCCGGGATCGAACCAATGGGATCATCACTTTCGCTGTATAGTATGTGCTAAGCCAGAGCTACATACAGTTTTGAATTCAGATTTACTTTCTCCTAAACCGGTTGCCTTTCGTATATGGAACAATTGACGGGCAAAGTTGGCTTGGTCCATTTTCATTTAATCTGCACTAAATCTGATTGGGAAGATGTTATATGGAGTGACGAGAGTCCCTTTTCTCTTAGATATGCAGGACGAATAAGTGTTCGGTGTACGCCCGGTGAAACGAATACTCCAATGACTACCAAGGGTACTGTTAAACACGATAAAAAATCAACGTTTGGGGTGCATTCTCAGCAGCAGGAGTTAGTAATTTGTACAAAATCAAAAGAATCATTGACCGACACCAATACCACAAAATTCTTGTTAATTAAATGAGGTTTTCTGCTAAAAAATTTTTTCCCAAGATCAACGTCTTATGTTCCAACACGATAACGATCCTAAGCATACTGACTTAAAGAATAAACGTTATCTAGAGAGGAAGAGTGATGAGAGTAAATTGCAACTCTTCCAGTGGCCGAGTCGTAGTCCTGGCCTTACCCAATTGAAAACCTTTGAGCGATAATAGATAAGCGTGTCCGTAATAGGAAAGTTAACACGGATGACGAGCTTTTTAGTGAATTCAAGAAATGCTGGAAAAATCTGGCGAAGGAAGTTAACTTACTAAAAATTTTAGTCTATAGTATGCCTCGAAGAATTGAAGCCGTTATTAATGCAAAAAGTTGCCAAAAAATACAGTAGGCCACCGCTATTAGGCAAAGCAGTTTACCGCAGAATCCGCCGGTGGGTGGTGAACCCCAAGATTTTGCTTTCGTACCCGAACTAAGAGTAATTATCAGGTGGTTCTTAAAGTGTTTTAATGATTATTTTTCACACGTGCTACCTTGATTTTGATGATCAAACAGCCCAAATTGTGCCAAATTTTAGCACCTGGGCCGTCTCACACCTAATTCAATTGTATTGGTAATAATTACACATGATTACTTTATATTTCTATTAATTTTGAGGTCGGTTAAAATTTATCGTAAAAAATCTGCTGTAAAACACTAAAATAAGTAGAAATTTAGGGTAATTTGCTTTTTAAGCCCCACGCTAATTTTCTAATAAAATTTTCCCGAATTGTTATACTTACATGTAAATTTACATGCTTAATTCGAAAATAACAAAGAAATTTTGATAAAATCTACATTTCTACAACAATAAAAGTTCGGACTCATTCGCGTCACGGCAGCCATTACTGGCGTTGTTTGCTTTTCTGCGGAATAGGCGTCCATTTGTCTCGATTATTGCGCACGTACTGATGCAAGGAAGGTTAATAATGGCTGCCGTGTCGTAGCTGACAACGACACGAATGAGTTCGAACTTTCATTGTTGATAAGTCGAAAAAGGTAGATTTTATAAATATTTCTTTGTTATTTTCGAATTAGACATGTCAATAGAATAAATAATAACTGTTCGGGAAATTTTTATTAGATAACTAGCGCGGGGCTTAAAAAGTAACTTACGCGAAATCTCTTAAATAATCATTGGCACAAATTAGTATAATTTTTCAAGGTTCTTTTCAAGCCATTATCTACGGTATATATCGCGAAATAGGGCAAATAGGGCCCAAAAATCAAGTATTCAACCTCCTATTATCGTCCCTCAAAAGCTACAGCAATTCACTTGCAGCGCCGTTCGGCTATCTTGGAAAACTCAAGGCCCGCGCTATAACGAGGGACTACTGTACTAAATCATTTTAACTTGTATAATGTACATATTTACACCTCTATTAATACCCTGTATTAATAAACGAATTCTGTTACTCACTTGCGTTGGTAAAAATACAAAAATCGACTCTTTGTCGGTGCGTCCATTTTCTGCCTCGTTCTGTATTATATATATATATATATATATATATATATATATATATAATTTAAAATCGATGACTCTTTCAATGTTCTGTCTATGAATTTTTCCAATCGACTGTTTCATAGAAAATACCCAAAACTCCACCGAAATTCAAATTAATTTCTTCGTAGATTGTTTAAACATTTAGATATTTATCAAAACTTAACCTCCCAAATATGCACGTTAAAGTAACGCGAATTAACAGCGTCTAAGAATTTGAATGAAACCTGTCGTGTAATTGATTGGGGTTGTTGTAACTTCTTCCGTTAATGTCGTTCTTATCATTCAACTCTTAGCCATCTATATCTAAAGACAAGACGCGTTAAATTTGAGCAACATCTAGTCGACACACTTGGGTTAAAAATAGGAAATTGAAATGATACATATGACACACTGATATCCTCTCTCCCACCTCACTTCTTCACTTCGTTAATTTTACGTATACCTGATGAGGTCCGTCAAAAACGTGTGAATTTCTTTTCATTTTTCATTTCAGCTTTTGGAAGTAAAGTCTGATGATCCAGAACCCTGTTAAAGGGGTTATGGTGAAATAGCTTATTACATGGAATCTTAACGTGGTCTGTTTTTTATTATATATATATATATATATATATATATATATATATATATATATATGGGGTGCGACTGGTTAATTGTCGCCATATTATGCTTTTAAATTTCATGCATGCGTGTTGTTTGTTTTTGATCATGTCAACTGCACAGTTTAGTAGGGTAAGTTGGGCAACGTGTGCGACAGAAAGAGCACCCTGACGCAATTCACTCCGCTAGAAATTTGGCAACGCCATGCTGCACTACTTGGCATTCACAGCGGAAGCTACAATACGACCATTTCAAAGTGTCTGGGTGTCAATCTAAGGACATTGCAGAGGATTCAAAAAGAGATGGATGAGTCTAATGGTTATTACAAAGGTACGGCAGCTCGGAAAACATACTCTGATCGTTCTGCTAAGAAAAAAGTCCGAGAATTTTTTGGTGTGGTTATCAGACTCAACACAAAGGACGACACCATGTACTTTGAGGAGGTAGTGATGGCCTAGATCAAGAGGGTCGCTGCTGCTAGACCCTATGACCACTAACAGGACTCTGCACCATGACACACAACAGGAAATTTTTGATATTTGTTTTATGTTTATTTATGTACTATTGTGTAATTTATCTTGCTTTCTAGTGTTTTTGTTTACCTAACCTTTTATATATTTAGAAAAATCTGTTACTATTTTGAGTTTGTAAAACCCGTAATTTATATATATATATATATATATATATATATATATATATATATATATTCCAAACGTTGTCATGGAACAAGCACCCACTGTCTATAAAATGATTCCGTGGCATAGCCTCTGAAAAGAAGTCCAGCTCAAAGCAGGAGTATTGGCGAAAGCGGACAACTGGCGCTTTATAATCAGCTCATCCCAGGAAGGCAGTCAATCTAGTGGAAGGAAAACCCTTATTTTAAAACTCTGCTGCCTTAGGGTCATAGCCGACCAAACATGGAAAAGGCTAGGGAAATAAAAACTGACAGAAGCTATCCCGAAATCTAATGACCTGTATTCTTTTGAAACTTGTCGGTACGACCAAAAGGGGTCCATGTTTTCTAGGTATCACACTGACTTCATATACCAATGCCCAGAACTCGGTCCTTTATATATATATTGGACTCTAGAGCCAAGCAGCTGAGTTTCTACGAACCGACAGCCAGACACCAGCACATGATTTGATTATAGTGATGAAGGTTTTATGCTGAGCCAACCACAGTTTTTGAAGGACCGAATACGAAGACCTGGCGCACTACGTGCTATTTACTCATAGCTGGCGAGAAAAGAAAGAGTACTAAAACCAAGGGTATTAGCATGTAAGTGAATGTAATTCGAATTCGGTTCATAAGTTTGACTAAGCCGTTACAAAACTTGAAATTTTTTTTTACAATCCTATTCCTTTATAGATATGCTTTGATGCTTCAGATTCCTGTTGAAATTTCCAGCCCCGACCGAAATCCAAATTTTGACTGAGGACAAAACACTTTCGTTCAAAACTGCTTTGTACCTTACAGAATCCATTCTGCCGTCAATGTGTATTATTTTACCTCTTGCAACTTTCAGCAAAGCACCCCAAATCATAATGCTATCACCGCCATATTTAATTATTGGTAACAATTTCTTCTCTTCAAAAGCCGTATTAGGAGCTCGCCAGACATACCGTTCCTTCCATAAAGCTGCAAATTGGTCTCATCCGAACATAAAACCTTTTGTCAGAATTGTGACGTGGCCGTTCTCGGGTCCGATCCTATGGTCACGGCACCACGTGTGACGTGGCCGTTCTCGGGTCCGATCCTATGGTCACGGCACCACTTGTGACGTCGTCCCCCGGTCGCAGCGCCAACTGTGACGTTCTATCCTGATCTACCACGGCGCCAGTTGTGACGTTCCCAAACAGCACCAATTGTGACGTCCTCGCCGCGGCGCTAGCTGTTCGCTCTTCGCTGCTCCGTCTGGGTGTCGCTGCTCCAAACGTGACGTCCGCCTGTCGCGTCAGTCGTGTTGTCTCGTCCTGTGACGACCAACTGGCTTGGTATCGGTCGCGGCACCCAAATGTGACGTTCTAACCTTTTGGTGATTCGGGTGGGAATCTGGTTAGATTTGATATCAGCCTCGTCGTTCCCAACTCGCTTCCAACGCCTGGTTACCAAGGTAACTGCATTGATCTCCAGTCTGCCTACCCACGTTGTGAATTGATCTTAGACAGACGAGATCAAACAGTGGTTGGGGCCGTAATGCAAATTGAGTTCAACGGGGGTGATACTACACAAATATGCATAAAAGAAAATAAAATGAAAACTCAAAAAGTTCAAAGTTTCAAAGAAAAAGGTAACAAACGTTATGTCTAGTTGTTCGATTCATAGGACTGCATCTATCTCCCGACCTGTTCTGTGGATTGTGACACGTCGTTTTCGCTAGGCAAGTTTTAACGCTTCAAGTTTTTTGCTCTCTAAGAAATTGGTGTTTCGGTGTGTCTTTGGACGAAAGTCGAAAAAAACTTATTTCGGTGGTCTGGTTCTAAGTCGCTCTTCAAAATAATTGTTTTGGGGTTGAAGAGGAGTGCGGAATTTTGCGTGAATCTTGGTCAGCTATCTCGAGGCGGTTTCAACTGGAGACTGACTCTGGGAACTCAACTCTGGAAACTCGAGCCCGAACTCTGGATACTCATCTCTGCCGCCAGAGCCCGAACTGATTTCTGCCTGTTGGGGCCTCGTTTTTATTGACGCCGACAAAACCGGGGTGGTTCTGTTGGCGTCGGGGGGTTTCTCGATAATTCTAAATGCATATCCACCTCTTTTATTTCTGGTTAGGAATTTTCCACTCTTTTCCATTTTTGGGAACCCCTCCTCACTCCCACTTTCTCACCATACCTCTGAGGGGCGTGAACTGCCCTCCCCACTTCTTCGTAGCAGCTTCTCATACTTATACTCTGGATGGGGCGTCGACGGCCTTCTTCGTGCGTCACGTGATCACTCTCGGCCAATGAGGTCTTGGTCGGGTATCTTTCCTCCTCCTTCGTGCGTCACGTGATCACCACTTAACTAATGATGTCTTAGTCGGGCGTGAACAATCCGCGGCTTTGTTTCGGGAAAAAAAAATATCTTGCTTAACTAAAAAAAAAAAAAATTATCTCTTCTCTTTCCTTTTTCTTCCTTTCAATCGCCGTTATCACCCCTCCAGTCGCAACGGACAATATGATAACTTCTTGTTTTACACGTGGTGTTTGTCAGGTATTTTATCGCTAATTTATCAAGATGGGTGGTATTCTTAACATGGCTTCAAAAAAAGAAATATCCCCAAAGTTTTCAGTCAGTCTGTCGCCTCCAAGGAAGAAAGAAAAACACTTCGGGTTCCCCATTCATTTTCCTTCGGTACATATTCCTGATAACAAAATTTTATTATCGCAGGCCAAAAGTTGTTTCGTCGAAAAAAATTCAGTCAGCTGCACTGCTTGGGTGGCATTTAATTTTTCATATCTGTCCAAAGTCCTTTTTAGTGGCCTGTTTCTCGTCACTTATCGAAATAGCATTTTCACTTGAATTTTTCCCTGGCCAGTGGTCCAGCCATTCGTTTACGCACCTAGATAACACATCCGTTATCAAAACACATCTTGTTCCTTCTTTCTTTTCCTTTTCTTTTTTACTCAGAAATTCCCTGTCATTGTAATGACACCCTTTTTCATTTGTTACTTATCAATATTTTCATTGTCTCTTAGCCGTGTGTGTGTCTGCTAAGCACCTATGATTCGTCTCGCATTTCTTTCTGCCTTCTTTTCTTTCTCTTCCTTTCTCTGCCTCGTAAATGGTGCCACAGAATGCTTCTAGCTTATTAATATGAGATTTGGCAGAGCTGAGGCGAGCAGGCGTGTACTATTTAGTAAGCAGTGTCTTTTTCTTTTTAGCATATCATGAAGATCAGCATTGTTCCGATTTTGTCGCACTGTAAATATATTTACATTGATTTTGTCATTGGCTGTTGAGCGTTGAAGTACTACAAAGGTCACAGCTGGATTTGCTTGGGCTTGCCGAAATAGATGTCTACTTGCTCTTTTAGTTATTTCTCGCGGACGGCCAATTCTTCATTGTGATGCCGTCATACCAAAGGCCTTCGATTTATAAATAATTTTGGCCCGATGGAGAAGTGCACTCAAAATTGTTTTGATAGCTTTTTGTCTCCTTCTCCACAATTATAGGTTTCAACTTTGCGATTTTTAAAGCTTCAGGAAGCTCTTTTGATCTGTGCATACACACACATATATATATATATATATATATATATATATATATATATATATATATATATAGTGTAACCCCGGATATAAGAGAGTTGTCGGGACCGGAGAAAAGTCTCTTATATACGGGTTTCTCTTATATCCGGGTTTGGTCTATTTTATATACATTAACACAGGCTCTAATTTGGGACCAGAGAAAATCTCTCTTATATCCAGGTTTCTCTTATATCCGGTTTGGTCTATTTTATATACATTAACACAGGCTCTAATTTGGGACAAGAGAAAATCTCTCTTATATCCGGGTTTCTCTTATATCCGGGTCTCTTATATTCGGGTTACACTGTATATATACATATATATATATATTAAATTTCGACTCTAACTCCACACTTTCACTTATACCATGAGTTAATTGTTTTACTACAGTAGAAACATCTTACCAAAAAATTAAGCACTTGTTGCTTAAAACAAAACTACAGCGTGTAAACGTTAGGGTTCATTATCTTTGTGCATCTTAATTTTTAATTAGCACATTTATCCCAGCTTGATGAAAAAATCTTTGAAAGTGGTTCTAACTCAATATATAGTTGTAGAAATTATTTATTTTCAAAACACGATCACAATGTGATGACCATGTTTGGGAAATAAAACATTGCAATAACTCCTGATAGATAACAATGCACATATTCAGTTAAAAAAGAATAAAGTCCATCCTTGATAATTGCTAAAAGAATAGCGATATGCGTTTGTAAAGCATTTAGACAACTTTTATGTAATTTATTTATTGAAAAGAAAAAAAAATGTACGAACGAATATTATACGAGTAATTATATAAAAAGCTCAATCATCACACCTTGTCAATTGTTTTCAAGGAAACTATATATATATATCCAACTATATAATTGGTATATACGGAATGAATTCCAATAACCAACAATACTTATGTTATAATTTTTTTATAAATAATAATTATATATATACTGACCCGTGTATATAAATAGTCGAGAAAAAAAGCCAACATTCGCGGCCTGACGATTGCGTCTAGCATGAAACAGCCTGTCGCCTCTGAGTGTTGACTTCAATGTTCATATATAAATATATCTGCGTGTATGTCTGATTTCTCGCAATCTCTGACGAAACCTTAATAAGAGGAAGACGTTTTATTGATATGCGTTTCCTATTTGTTTCATACACACATATATACTTATATATAGACATATACATGTATACATACATATATATATATTCATATATATATATACATATGTTTACACACACACACACACATATATATATATATATATATATATATATATATATATATATATATATATATCCATTTTGCCACACAATTTTCCAATACTGTTCTTGATATATAAAATATATATCGTTATCTCAGATTTCTATTTAATAAGAAATACTTTGGAATACAATTCCTTAAGCGGCTTAAATGCCTCGTAAGGAATTGTATTCCATTCGTAAATAATATTTGCCCATTAAGGAATTGTATTCCTAATCAATCAAAATTCGTAAATAATTACATAGGCCACACTACAACATGTTTGACACGCAGACTTACTCTACACCTTTCTTACCACAGCTCAATTAGATCTCATTTAAATATTCATGGAGACCTACCAGACACTATTCGTAACATGCTTGTTGACAACACAAATATAATAGCACCATCTACATATAAAAAAAGGCTAAAAATTTTGGAAGCCTTATTAATAAAAACAAAAAAAAATATTTAATAATATTAACTTTGAACAATATCTTGACCTTTTTCTGAAAAATGAAGACATTTTATAAAACATACATACAACAAACTATTTCTTATTTAACAGTGAAAATATTTAATCCTTGAAAATGGCTAAATGTATAGCCGAAAGCGCTCGGATAAAAAGAACATTCGGACAGTTTTTATATAATTTATCATCCGAAAAGAAAAACAATTACTAGATTGCATGAGAAATTGTATAAAAAAAAAACTAAATAAAAGCATTTCGTCTGTCGTATTCAATGAAATGTGCATGAAAGAAGCCCAAATACACAAATATATATATATATATGTGTGTGTGTGTGTGTGTGTCTGTGCGTGTGTGAGTATGTGTATGTGTATTATGATCTGACACCACAGTGTGAATATATTGACTTCAAAAGAACTTCAGACACATTTTTTTATAATTTTTGCCTTAAGAATTTTATCGACCAACACTTCTTCAGAAGGATTCGTTCGTTTGATTTGGGACGAAACAGAAGACGCTATTCACAAGAACTGGATAGAGGAAAATGGGTGGGGGTACTTAATTACGGAACACGACTAGAACAATTTTATCAGTAAAAGTAATTACCGAATAAAATATAACCTTTCTGGTGAGTATAAAAGAGAGAAAATATCACTCACGCTCTACAAATAACTTAAGTGAGTTGGTTTTTGTTTGCATAGGCTCGGCTGGTGTATTTTGATGTGTACTGCTTCTAAAATTTTCAAATGATGTGCAGATTGAGTTTTATACAAGATGGTGAGACAATCGTCTGTATACTGATCTAAACAAGGTTTTTTTAAAGGATGTTGACCAATAGCTGATTCATGTACTGTTTGGTTTGTCCTAAAATATCAACAAGAGTTACCTGCTCTTATCGTTAATCTTCAAAAGGTCCTCGTCGTAGTGGTAGGCAATAAGCAATAAATAGAGACTGATGTGGAGGTACAGGTCTACGTCTATTGACTACGCCTATTGCCTACGCCTACTGTGTTCGCCTATTGGCTACGACTATGACCAGGACCAGTCCATTCCGGCTACCTGCTAGATGGTCCTACTCAGTTACGGTAGCACAAAACCACTTTGCTACTTCGAACAAATATATCCCTTTCTGGGACATCTCAATATATATATATATATATATATATATATATATATATATATATATATATATATACAGTGTAACCCGGATATAAGAGAGTTGTCGGGACCGGAGAAGAAGTCTCTTATATCCGGGTTTGGTCTATTTTATATACATTAATACAGGCTCTAATTTGGGACCAGAGAAAATCTCTCTTATATCCGGGTTTCTCTTATATCCGGGTCTCTTATATCCGGGTTACACTGTATATATATATATATATATGTAAGTTAAATAAAATATAAACAAGTTCTAAATGAGTATGATACATAAGCACACTGAAGAAAGAGAGCTCAACGCCATGCTTCACGGAAGAGAATTAATATATCTAAGGACAGTGGTCAGCCATTGCTAAACGGCAATTTATTTAAAATTTGATACACCGGTTCAAATCATTAAGTCTGGGAAATGAAACACTTGTTCGCATACATGAACAAATAATTACCTTGCCTGTTTTACGAAAATGAAAATTATTTGAGCAACAATCCTTCTTTTATATAGGTTTCATTGAAGATGCTTGACAAAGCAATACGATTAAGATTTTTTTTATTATATTTGTCTTGAAAATGTACAAGAGATTTATTTCTTGTAGTTAAGGCGTGTCAGAACTGTCCAAATGATACGTGGATTCAAATGTTTTCGACTAATCTATTAGCGTTTTTTCAAGGATCTAAATATGTAGATTGTGATGGTTATTTGGATAGTTCTTACACACTCTATGTCCAAATCAGAAATCACTTCTACACATGCGATTTAAATTACAGTTTCTTTACTCAGCTTTGATAAGCAGTAAAATCCACGGCCACTTTGACTTGTGCACAGCTATCGAACCCATCCTCTGCCCTGATAAGACGTCCTGGGTATGAAGATAAACTACATCCGACAGCAAGGCCACTGATCAGGAGGTTTTGAGGAGCGTAGAACCACTCCTTAATTGATGGGGTTCCCAGGCCCACCTTGACCCGGGGTGGTAGCACCTGTTAGGGTCCCAGCTATGGGCAAATAGTTAACACCCAAACTGGGGTCAAAACACTACGAAAATGTAAAAATAGGTTTCAATACCAGAAATACTTTGTAAAATGTACCAGCAATACATTAACAGCAATACATTTTTTAAAGCAAAGTTATTACCAGCTGTACATTTAAAAAAAATATTACCAGCTATACATTTTAGAGAAAAATAATACCAGCAATAGACTTTTGAAAGAAAATATTACCATCAATATAAAAAAAATTGTCAGCATTATATAACACATTGAGGTTGATATACCGTAAACCAAACCAAACCAAACAAATTTCTCTCACAAGGTTTGGTATGGTTTTCAGGTATTTCCAAAGGTGACGTAAGCTGACGAGATTTAAAAAGTGAAAACATTTTATAAAACATACATGAAACAAACTATTTTTTGCTGAACAATTAAAATATTTAATCTTTGAAAATGACTAAATGTATAGACGAAAGCGCTCGGAAAAAAACAATCGGACAGTTTATATATAATTTATTATCTGAAAAGAAAAAAATTATTAGATCGCATGAGAAATTATATAAAAAAAACTAAATAAAAGCACCTTGTCTGTCGTCTTCAATGAAATGTGCATGAAAGAAGGATTGCTGCCTAAATACACACACACACATATATATATATATATATATATATATATATATATATATATATATATATATATATATATATATATATATATATATATACTAGAACTTAATGGAAAATAATACTATCACCAAAGGATTTTATATAGAATAGGACGTGCTAAAAGATGTCTGTATCACCTACATGATATTGGGACGCTAATAATTTTAAAAAGTACCCTGAAGTTAAATGGAATATAGTAATGAAAAAGTCTTTCGCATACAAAGACAGCTCGGATAATTATAGGTTATTCACTGAGGCAAATATTGGAATTGGATATCGACGGTAGGCTACTGAATGAAAAAAAATCGAAGATGTTTGCTAAGTGCAAGTAAATATCTACTGTGCTACATAGCACATGGTTAAGGTTTCAAATCCTATCTGCCTGGTTAAATTTCCTCTTTTTTTTGTTAATGAATGATTCAGACCTGATCGGTCATATATAGTGGGGTTCATTAGTTTTATTTCTTTTGTTCCCGTGCGATAGAATCTATTTACAGGCTGTTATTTTATTTCTACTTTTTTTCCACTTCGGGTAAGTAAATAAGAGAAATATTTCTGGCTTCTTTTTGTGTTGGCTGAATCGTATGTGGATGGCTTCATTGCCAGAAACCAACGAGGCGGTTTTGCCTCTGACGACTTTGATTGGATGGAACACAAACACACACACACACACACACACACATATATATATGTGTGTGTGTGTGTGTGCATGTATGTGTGTGTGTGTATATGTGTGCGTGTGTGTGTGCGTGTGTGCTTAAGTGTTTGGTAGGTTAAGGTACAAAGAGGAAACGTTTAAAATTTAATATCTTTTGCTTTTATTTATGCTTCGCCACAAAATGAAATATAGTGAGAAAGAAAATTATTGTATGTATTTTCATAATTTATATATATATATATATATATATAGTTATCTATAATTATATGTATATATATATATATATATAGTTATCTATAATTATATATATATATATATATATATATATATATATATATATATATAAATTCATAAGACGATAAAAAAGAATAGAACTCAATTTCCATGACAGTGTAAGATTTTTTTGTGGTTTTTTGTTTTTTTTTGTTTTTGTTTTGTTTTCTAATTTATAGGTTTGATGAATTGATCGTGATTACGATTCCAATGTAATAGATTATAACCATGGAATATTAGTGTTTGAGCTTTTTTTATTATATATATATATATATATATATATATATATATATATAATAACGTATTATTGGAAGGGCAACGACAATTCTTTTGTCTTTGTCGTTCACGGAAGACATATATATATATATATATATAGGGTTTTGATTTTTATCCTGAATTTAGGTATAAATATAGGATTAAATAAGAACAAAATTAGAAAACCTTTATAAATTCGACATGTTTCTCGATTCCATTATAGCTTCATCAGTAAGTCTTAGGTAGATGATGAAAATACAAATGTGTTTCAATGTTTCCAATACTATGCTATTCAATTTTCTTAGCCATGTAGATGTTATGTTTTCATTTTTTTGTGTCATTAGTATGCCTGCTTGCGTTTCTAAATTCTAGTGGAGGCTACGTGTATGCCTCGTGTTATCTGAGTGCGTCTAATTCCAGAAACTGTAAAGAGAAGAAATAAGTAGTTTGTATCAGGTCATCCCATAAGTTCTGTCCGAATTTTGAATAAAGAAAACAAGTGACCAAATCTTACATTTAATTACAGATTCAATCAACAATGTATTTTCCCTGATTATCTATGACTTCCTTCCATCTATTAACAAAAGCTTACTAATTCCATTACTGCAAAATTCTTTTTTGGCTTTGATTCGAAGAACTCACAAATGTCAGTTTTAACCTCTTCCTGTGTTACAAAAAGCTGTTTCTTCCAAATGATTCTGTAAGCTACGAAACAAATGGTAGTCTGAAGGAGCAAGATCGGGAGAATAAGGTGGATAAGGAATTTTCTCCCAACCAAGTTCTTCGATCTTTTGTGACGTGATTCTTGCTGTGTGGGGTCGCGCATTATCCTGATGAAACATCACATCTTTTCGATTCACTAGAGCAGGTCTTTTCTTTCTCAAAGCTTGGTTCAAACGCTCTAATTGCTAACAGTTTACTTGAGCATTAATTGTTGCATTAGGTGGTAAGAATTCAAAGTGGATTATTCGTTGGCGATCCCACCAGATTGAAAGAAGAACCTTTTGCCCATGAAGTTCCCTTCTCTGCTGTGGCTTGGGTCCTTCCCATTTATCAAACCACTATCTACGACGCTTAACATTTCGATAAAAGATCCATTTTTCGTCGCCAGTCACAAGTCTATCCAAAAAAGGTGAAACAAGTTGGCGAGAATGGAGAGAAGAGCAGATGTCAACTCGGGATTTGAGGTTGTTTTCAGACAATTCATGAGGCACCCATTTTCCAAATTTAGGAACTTTTCAAATTTTTGAAGATGACGATGAACAGTTGTATGGTTTGAACTGAGAACCACTGCCAATTCCTCAACTGATAAAGCAGGATTTTCTTCAAGGGCTACTTCAAGAAGCTTTTCATCAAACTTGGCTGGACGTCCGGTTCGATCTTCATCTTCAAGGCTAAATCTCCGCCTCTGAATTTTGCAAACCATCTTCTGCAGGTTCTTTCATTCACACATTCCTCTCCATAAACTGAGTGAATGTTTCTAGCCGCTTCGGCTGCTGTGTTTCCTTTCTTGAACTCATAAAGCATTATGTGCCTTAAATGATTCTTGGGTACTTCCATGTTAGCAGGGTTTTAATGAAACAAAATTTTATTTTATTTTTCTCGGAAATAAAATTTGATCAGTTTAAATGCATCTAAACATAAAAATAATGTTCAGCTCCATTAGACATTATAAAATACTTTTTAAATTTTGTTCATTTTACCAAAAAGTTAAAATTCGGACAGAACTTATGAGATGACCTGATATATATGTGTATATGAAATCTTAAGTGGGCGTACTGTGACTACCTTGTGGACATTGTGCGTATATTTAAATATGGATTCATTTTTTATGTTAATTTTGGGCTGATTTATTGTGGGGTGGCGTTATGGGCAACGTTTCTCAATGCACTACTGCACCCTGAATAATAGCCAGGTACATCCCAAGTTAAGAGAAGAGCAATTTATGAATTATTGTTATATTTAAAAAATTTTATTTATAAAAAAAAAGAAAAAAAGAAAGCTAGAGACACCAATAACATGACTTCCATTTTTAAGTCAAATCTTTTTTCATTTGATATTTTAAACTGGATATTAAATTCCTTAATCTTTAATAAGTAGGGTATAAACCTTTCCTCTTTGCTTTTCTCAAAGATTATCAATCAAAGATTTACCAAAACACATCAAGCATATGATTCATGTGCAAGATGGCTAAATAAATGCTTATTTTTCTATTTTCAAATTTAATGACTAATTTTTCCTTCTTAAAATTTACAGTGAACCCCAGTGTTTCAGTTTTTGTATAAGTGCACTCTGAAGCAAAAGAAAAAGGTGGAGTAACACTAGATTAGGGCATAAAATTGTTTCAGTTTGTGTGGTACTTCCGTCTGCTATTTATTCAAAACATCTTTGCATTTAATTCTTGTACTTTTTCTACTAGAAAAATAAGCTAGACGTAATTATCTTTAATTACATTTTCGTAATTATTACTCTAGGTGTTATAACAATTTTCATAATTATTACTCTAGGCAAGAGTAGTTGCAACATGAACCTTCACTCCCATTTGTCTGGACCTATCAAAGCGGCTTTAGTGGTGGGCAGTTGAACAGCGTTTAACGGAGTCTCCTAGTTAAATATGATCAAAAGGCAGACCGCTTTGAACTGTTTCAATAATGTTAATAAAGATGAAAATATTGATCATAAAAAGTAATTACTTTCCGCAAAAGTCCATCCCATCGGAAACATGAATTTTCAATAACAATATATCTATCAATCGATATAACTAACTTACTCTATTCATATCCATTTCTGTATGCGTGTTATATATATATATATATATATATATATATATTAATAAAAAAATGCTACCTATTGATAAACGTAAAATTATTTAATTTAAATTACATCAAGTTGATCAGAATTTCTACCAATAAAGTGCTCAATAGTCGTCTTGAGCAATAATCATTGAATTAGAAATCATAGAATTAGAGTAAACATTGTTATCTGAGTCAACTCTGAGTTTTTTTTTTGTAATTTTTCACTCGTCTAGACTTTGAATATCCGTAGTTCAATCAAGAAACTCAATATGAAGATATATGTAAAATATTTTCACATAGAGTGTAAAAACAAAATTATCCAACTTATTTTTGCCTTCATAAGGTCTACTGAGGACGTAACGCGTCGGCAAAGAATAGACTTTATCTAGCATTTTTATTCACAAGCACACAGTTACTATAAAACCGTAAATGTCTAACTGACTGATCCCTATGCAGCAACCTAAACGCTCCATCAACATATTCTGAAGCGCAACTCGGGTTTTTAATCGAATGACGCTCAATCGCTGACTCACAAACTGACTGAGTCAATCGATTTCTGTTACTAGCTCCACCATGTCTTATATAGGCAGGCATGTCTTGCCCAATCCGGGTCTCCAACCAGAAATTGGTTCGCCCCGTATAGTCAGTCTTGCACTCATATTTAAACTGGTAAATCACGTAACTACTTTGCAGGTGGAGTAATCCATACTTAACGAAAGATAGGAACACCAGTATAGTATTAGATACAAAACTCACCTTGACAGAAGAAAAGCAAGAAGTCACACACACACACACACACACACACACCGATAACCTATCTGCCTATGCATAGTAGTTTTAAATAAACTGGGCAAAGTGGAACCTTAAAACCATTAATCTTAGGCTCCACCAGACATTTAATAACATTCTACGGGTAACCAATATCCGGGAAAATATTGTAAATGTTCGCCAATTCCTTCTCCAAA
>CAHIKZ030005500.1:1200000-1245000 GCA_903632075.3 Acanthosepion pharaonis | reverse complement strand
GAAGATCATGCACTATTTAAAATTGACGTCCATTTCGATAGAAGGTCCTTGCCATCGACCCCAGACATTTTCAATGGGATTCAGGTCTGGCGATCTTGTTGGAAAGTCGAAAGGTATTTGTTTTATTCGCCATGAAAAAGCCCCTTGTCCTGCGGGTATCATGGATTGCAGCTTGAAAACGATTGGCTAAATTTCGTTCAGTCTTTACCAAACTGCATTTTAAATATGGTCTTAATTTTTTGACCAGGTGGTACATATTTGGCATAATATCCGGGTATTCAAAATTTCCCTATTAAATGCTGAAAAAGTTCTTAATTTATATATTTACGTTTCTTATTTTCAATTTGGAAGCACTACTAAAATAAGTGGTTGAGTCTAACAACATAAAATGTATATTTTTTCTTGATTTTCATTGGAACTTTTCATTGGCCTTAAGATTTTGGCCAGCCGTATCTATCTATATATATATATATATATATATATATATATATATATATATATTCATACACGTTTCATTAAGTAATATAGACAAGTGTTGTCTATTTATTTTATGTAAATTCTTTTCATAACGTCTGATAAATTTAATAACATTATCATTGAACGAAGAAAGAAATTCACAATATTAATCCATATTTTTTAATACAATCTACTTTCTGCTTACATAAGCCATTATCAAAGATGCCAATTACAACATATTGAGCAATATACGGACAAGACAGTGATGATAGTCTGTGATTGTTTACATAGATAATTTCTAAGCAACGATAAACACGTGCATATAAGACGCTATTGGTTATTCATACATATATACATATGTATGTATATACCTGCCACTGGAAAGTTCCTGAAAACCCTACCACAGTTTGGCCCAAGCCTTCTGAATGAAATTGTGTAAACGCAAGCCTTGTGAGCCGCTGGTGGTCGTGCTAGAATGAAGTCTCAAGTCATCGTGGCCGAGTGTTTGAGCGTGCTAGCCTTGTTCAGACTGCTGATATATAACGCTATATATAACGCTCTTTCTCTCTCTCTCTCTCTCTCTCTCTCTCTCTCTCTCTCTCTCTCTCTCTCTCAGAAACTGTATCTATGATCTGCTCAGGATTGTTGCAGTATGAACCACAAGTGGGCTCTGTGCGTTTTGAACAAACACAAATGTGCCTGAGGCGGCGTCTGCAATGGGGACTAGCTAGCCTGGATAGGGTTGTGTGTATGTGTATGAATTGTGTTGTCTTTAGTAGATTTCGAGTATCCTGTCTTCACGTTTAGATTGTGATCATATCGAGTTTTTCAGGGACTACGTTCCACGGGTGCAACTGTACCAAGCCTCGTTTTCTACATACTCCAAATTAAGACAAAAAGTTAAACTTCAACAGTTTTTTTCTTTCCAAAGAATGCTTCTTTCCGTAAGTCTCCCTTTGAGAATGTTTCTACAGACTTGATCTCTTCAAGGGTCAATCGTTATCTATCCCCATAATCTTAATAATCGTCACATTCTACCCCCTGCACAGCATTTATCATAAGGTTTTTAACCGTAAGCTTCTATGTTGAGCGGCTCTTGAGGCTTGTATCGGGTGGATTTTAATATAAAATATTCATAATTAAATGTGTTTATATCAATGTCAATCTTTTTTCTAATTTCATATCTACCTGCTTTTTATACACTGTGTGCCAAATTATTATCGAGATAACTTTTTTCTAATATTTCAAAAACCGTCCAATCAATTCACACAAAATTTTCACACAATATTGGCAACACGGACCTGCGCAATCACTGAAATTTTCGTACTGATCTGCACAATGTAAACAAACTGGCGCCATATTTACGGCTAAGTCACGTTGATACACAGGTTCCCTAACAATCATCGAAGTTAAGCAACGTCGATGCAGGTTAGTACCTAGATGAGTGACCGTTTGAGAATACGAGGTGCTTGGATGTGCAGGTGGTGTAATAAATAACGGTTTCAAATTGGAAATCGTAAAGTCGACTAAGGTTCGTTTTCTTCTCTGCTGCGCAAATACCCTTGGGAAACGTATAAATCCACCTTTCTTTTCCTCTCATCTATGGGTTAACTAATATACCTTGCATAACAAAACCATTATTATGTTCCCCAAATAAAAGAATTCCTATACTCCGAAAAAATGTCTAGCTTCAAATAACCATTAAAGGGTTGGTAATCCGTAGAAAATCTATCAATATTTAATAGTCTATTTCAAAGTGTGCACATCTCGTAAAATGTCTTAGTAATTTTTCTTCAAATGCCAAAGGTTCCTTTCGAATGTATTGGAAAAAATGATTATTAACCGATCGGTTGGCATATCTCGAAAATAATTGATTATTTTTCCGCGATTCAAAACAACTGGATATTTCTTTTTCAAACTCTGTAGAAAGGATATTTATTTTTAGCTTAATAACTTTAAATCAATTGTTTTCTTGTTATTTTTTCATCATCATAGATAGTGTAAAAAAACAGTAAAAATATAAAATAAATAAATCAAAACTATCGTGAAAATCTGTAGAATAATAAAGATTTTTAGTCTCGAAGTCTCTAAATAACCAAAGTGTATTAGTGATATCACGCAAAGGTCGTAGATCGGTCTGTACTAATCTCCTTTCTTTGACCTCTGACCTTGTCTTGTTGTGAAATGAAAGAATAAAAAGTCTGTTCAATTAGCTTTGGTTACGCCTGAGAGATCACGCTTTATTTGAGAGAAAAATTTCGAGCGAAAATAGAAATATAACAAAAGCATGGTTTTCTTTAGTAACTTTTTGAGTCGTCGGAAAAAAAAAACTTAAGATTTCATTTGATTTCCCCACAGGTATATACCGGGTGTAACAGCAAAATTGTCGATATCGTTCAAGAACAAAATTGTTCAATTGTTAGATTAAGCTTTGAAACACTGTATCTTAGAAATGATTTAAAATATCTTACTGGAATACGCCGAAGTTTTTATAACACTATTAGACCCTACTTCGAACAATAAGTATGAATTTAGCGCTAAGTTTAAATGATCTTTCTTTCTGTTGTGATCTCCTAGTCCAGTTTTCCTCTCCAATTTTCGCTTTTAAAACTTATTCACCGTTCTCTTGATGGTCCTTAAATGGACTTAGAACATGGAAGTATGAATATTGGTACCATTAGTGAAGGCCTAAATGATCTTTTAACCCATCACCTTTGCTTACTTGGGAAAACATAGTGGGGCTGACCAAAAACTATTTTAAACTGTTCTCTTTCTAGCTGAATAGCACAAATAGTTTTCAGTGATTCATACGACAAACGGTGTCAAGATGTCTAAAGGTCTTATCTGAAAACCATTACTCAATTGGGAATACATAATGGAGCTAAAACGAAACGATCTTAACCTGTTCTCTTTCTAGCTGAATAATTCAAGGGCTTTTTCAGTGATTCTTACGGCAAACGGTGTCAAGATGGCTAAACGTCTTATCTGAAAACCATTACTCAATTGGGAATACATAATGGAGCTAAAACGAAACGATCTTAACCTGTTCTCTTTTCTAGCTGAATAATTCAAGGGGCTTTTCAGTGATTCTTACGGCAAACGGTGTCAAGATGGCTAAACGTCTTATCTGAAAACCATTACTCAATTTGGAATACATAATGGAGCTAAAACGAAACGATCTTAACCTGTTCTCTTTCTAGCTGAATAATTCAAGGGGCTTTTTCAGTGATTCTTACGGCAAACGGTGTCAAGATGGATAAACGTCTTATCTGAAAACGATTACTCAATTTGGAATACATAATGGAGCTAAAACGAAACGATCTTAACCTGTTCTTTTCAGCTGAATAATTCAAGGGCTTTTCAGTGATTCTTACGGCAAACGGTGTCAAGATGGATAAACGTCTTATCTGAAAACCATTACTCAATTTGGAATACATAATGGAGCTAAAACGAAACGATCTTAACCTGTTCTTTTCTAGCTGAATAATTCAAGGGCTTTTTCAGTGATTCTTCCGGCAAACGGTGTCAAGATGGCTAAACGTCTTATCTGAAAACCATTACTCAATTGAGAATACATAATGGAGCTAAAACGAAACGATCTTAACCTGTTCTCTTTCTAGCTGAATAATTCAAGGGCTTTTTCAGTGGTTCTAACGGCAAACGGTGTCAAGGTGGCTAAACGTCTTATCTGAAAACCATTACTCAATTTGGAATACATAATGGAGCTAAAACGAAACGATCTTAACCTGTTCTCTTTCTAGCTGAATAATTCAAGGGATTTTTCAGTGATTCTTACGGCAAACGGTGTCAAGATGGATAAACGTCTTATCTGAAAACCATTACTCAATTGGGAATACATAATGGAGCTAAAACGAAACGATCTTAACCTGTTCTTTTCAGCTGAATTCTCTTTTTTCAGTGATTCTGAAAACGGTGTCAAGATGGATAAACGTCTTATCTAACCATTACCATCAATTTGGAATACATAATGGAGCTAAAACGAAACGATCTTAACCTGTTCTCTTTCTAGCTGAATAATTCAAGGGCTTTTCAGTGATTCTTACGGCAAACGGTGTCAAGATGGATAAACGTCTTATCTGAAAACCATTACTCATTCTTCCGAAACGATCTTAAACGAATAATTCAAGGGCTTTTTCAGTGATTCTTCCGGCAAACGGTGTCAAGATGGCTAAACGTCTTATCTGAAAACCATTACTCAATTTGGAATACATAATTGAGCTAAAACGAAACGATCTTAACCTGTTCTCTTTCTAGCTGAATAATTCAAGGGCTTTTTCAGTGATTCTTACGGCAAACGGTGTCAAGATGGATAAACGTCTTATCTGAAAACCATTACTCAATTTGGAATACATAATGGAGCTAAAACGAAACGATCTTAACCTGTTCTCTTTCTAGCTGAATAATTCAAGGGCTTTTTCAGTGATTCTTACGGCAAACGGTGTCAAGATGGCTAAACGTCTTATCTGAAAACCATTACTCAATTGAGAATACATAATGGAGCTAAAACGAAACGATCTTAACCTGTTCTCTTTCTAGCTGAATAATTCAAAGGGCTTTTTCAGTGGTTCTAACGGCAAACGGTGTCAAGATGGCTAAACGTCTTATCTGAAAACCATTACTCAATTTGAGAATACAAAATGGAGCTAAAACAAGGATTTTTCAGTGATTCTTACGGCAAACGGTGTCAAGATGGATAAACGTCTTATCTGAAAACCATTACCAATTGGGAATACATAATACAGCTAAAACGTTCTGTTTTTTCTAGCTGAATAATTCAAGGGATTTTCAGTGGTTCTTATCTGAAACCATTACTCAATTTGGAATACATAATGGAGCGATCTTAACCTGTGTCAAGATTTTTCAGATGGATAAACGTCTTATCTGAAAACCATTACTCAATTGGGAATACATAATGGAGCTAAAACGAAACGATCTTAACCTGTTCTCTTTCTAGCTGAATAATTCAAGGGCTTTTTCAGTGATTCTTACGGCAAACGGTGTCAAGATGGCTAAACGTCTTATCTGAAAACCATTACTCAATTTGGAATACATAATGGAGCTAAAACGAAACGATCTTAACCTGTTCTCTTTCTAGCTGAATAATTCAAGGGATTTTTCAGTGATTCTTACGGCAAACGGTGTCAAGATGGATAAACGTCTTATCTGAAAACGATTACTCAATTGGGAATACATAATGGAGCTAAAACGAAAGATCTAAACCTGTTCTTTTCTAGCTGAATAATTCAAGGGCTTTTCAGTGATTCTTACGGCAAACGGTGTCAAGATGGATAAACGTCTTATCTGAAAACCATTACTCAATTTGGAATACATAATGGAGCTAAAACGAAACGATCTTAACCTGTTCTCTTTCTAGCTGAATAATTCAAGGGCTTTTTTCAGTGATTCTTACGGCAAACGGTGTCAAGATGGATAAACGTCTTATCTGAAAACCATTACTCAATTTGGAATACATAATGGAGCTAAAACGAAAAGATCTTAACCTGTTCTCTTTCTAGCTGAATAATTCAAGGGCTTTTTCAGTGATTCTTACGGCAAACGGTGTCAAGATGGATAAACGTCTTATCTGAAAACCATTACTCAATTTGGAATACATAATACAGCTAAAACGAAAAGATCTTAACCTGTTCTCTTTCTAGCTGAATAATTTTTTCAGTGATTCTTACGGCAAACGGTTTCAGAGATTCTTATCGGCAAACCATGTCAAGATGGAGCTAAACGTCTTAGCTCAAGGGCTTTTTCAGTGAAAACCATTAAACGTCAATTGAAACCATTAATACATAATGGAGCTAAAACGAAACGATCTTAACCTGTTCTCTTTCTAGCTGAATAATTCAAGGGCTTTTTCAGTGATTCTTACGGCAAACGGTGTCAAGATGGATAAACGTCTTATCTGAAAACCATTACTCAATTTGCAAATGGAGCTAAACGAAACGATCTTAACCTGTTCTCTTTCTAGTCAAAGATGATTCTTACGGCAAACGGTCTGGCTAAACGTCTTATCTGAAAACCATTACTCAATTTGGAATACATAATGGAGCTAAAACGAAACGATCTTAACCTGTTCTCTTTCTAGCTGAATAATTCAAGGGCTTTTTTCAGTGGTTCTAACGGCAAACGGTGTCAAGATGGCTAAACGTCTTATCTGAAAACTTACTCAATTTGAATACATAATGGAGCTAAAACGAAACGATCTTAACTGTTCTCTTTCTAGAATAATTCAACGATTCTTACGGCAAACGGTTTTCTGAAAAACCATTACTCAATTGGGAATACATAATACAGCTAAAACGAAAAGATCTTAATTCAAGGGCTTTTTCAGTGATTCTTCCGGCAAACGGTGTCAAGATGGCTAAACGTCTTATCTGAAAACCATTACTCAATTTGGAATACATAATGGAGCTAAAACGAAACGATCTTAACCTGTTCTCTTTCTAGCTGAATAATTCAAGGGATTTTTCAGTGATTCTTACGGCAAACGGTGTCAAGATGGCTAAACGTCTTATCTGAAAACCATTACTCAATTTGGAATACATAATGGAGCTAAAACGAAACGATCTTAACCTGTTCTCTTTCTAGCTGAATAATTCAAGGGCTTTTTCAGTGATTCTTACGGCAAACGGTGTCAAGATGGCTAAACGTCTTATCTGAAAACCATTACTCAATTTGGAATACATAATGGAGCTAAAAACGAAACGATCTTAACCTGTTCTCTTTCTAGCTGAATAATTCAAGGGCTTTTTCAGTGATTCTTACGGCAAACGGTGTCAAGATGGATAAACGTGGCTCTGAAAACGTCTTATACATAATGGAGCCAACGAAAAGATCTAAACCTCAATTTGGAATAATTCATAATTTTTCAGGATTCTAAAACGGTGTCAAGATGGATAAACGTCTTATCTGTTTACTCAATTTGGAATACATAATGGAGCTAAAACGAAACGATCTTAACCTGTTCTCTTTCTAGCTGAATAATTCAAGGGCTTTTTCAGTGATTCTTACGGCAAACGGTGTCAAGATGGATAAACGTCTTATCTGAAAACCATTACTCAATTTGGAATACATAATGGAGCTAAAACGAAACGATCTTAACCTGTTCTCTTTCTAGCTGAATAATTCAATTTTTCAGTGATTCTTACGGCAAACGGTGTCAAGATGGAAACGTCTTATCTGAATACCATTACTCAATTTGAATACATAATGGAGCCTGAAACGATCTTAACCTGTTCTCTTTCTAGCTGAATAATTCAAGGGATTTTCAGTGATTCTTACGGCAAACGGTGTCAAGATGGATAAACGTCTTATCTGAAAACCATTACTCAATTTGGAATACATAATGGAGCTAAAACGAAACGATCTTAACCTGTTCTCTTTCTAGCTGAATAATTCGATCTTTTTCAATTCTTCCGGCAAACGGTGTCAAGATGGCTAAACGTCTTATCTTTACTATTTGGAATATAATGGAGCTAAAACGAAACGATCTTAACCTGTTCTTTTCTAGCTGAATAATTCAAGGGCTTTTTTCAGTGATTCTTACGGCAAACGGTGTCAAGATGGATAAACGTCTTATCTGAAAACCATTACTCAATTTGGAATACATAATGGAGCTAAAACGAAACGATCTTAACCTGTTCTCTTTCTACGGGCTTTTCAGTGATTCTTCCGGCAAACGGTGTCAAGATGGATAAACGTCTTATCTGAAAACCATTACTCAATTTGGAATACATAATGGAGCTAAAACGAAACGATCTTAACCTGTTCCCTTTCTAGCTGAATAATCCAAGGGTCTTTTCAGTGATTCTTTCGACAAACGGTGTCAAGATGGATAAACGTCTTATCTGAAAACCATTACTCAATTTGGAATACATAATGGAGCTAAAACGAAACGATCTTAACCTGTTCTCTTTCTAGCTGAATAATTCAAGGGCTTTTTCAGTGATTCTTACGGCAAACGGTGTCAAGATGGATAAACGTCTTATCTGAAAACCATTACTCAATTTGGAATACATAATGGAGCTAAAACGAAACGATCTTAACCTGTTCTCTTTCTAGCTGAATAATTCAAGGGATTTTTCAGTGATTCTTATGACAAACGGTTTCAAGATGGCTAAACGTCTTATCTGAAAACCATTACTCAATTGGGAATACATAATGGAGCTAAAACGAAACGATCTTAACCTGTTCTCTTTCTATCTGAATAATTCAAGGGCTTTTTCAGTGATTCTTACGGCAAACGGTGTCAAGATAGATAAACGTCTTATCTGAAAACCATTACTCAATTTGGAATACATAATGGAGCTAAAACGAAACGATCTTAACCTGTTCTCTTTCTAGCTGAATAATTCAAGGGTCTTTTCTGTGATTCTTACGACAAATGGTGTCAAGATTGCTAACATCTTATCTGAAATCCTGGGAAAAAAGAAACACACTTATTTTAATATTTTTATAAATATTAAATATTTGGGATGGACGATTATCTCCTGCTGTTACACGATTTGAATAATTTTACTGTTACACTCGGTATATAAATAATTATTGATTCGAAAATTATAACATAAATGTTATAAATTCACTACAAAAATAGTCATTTATTTTCAACACCTCTGGTGTCTTATCAAGTGGTATTGATACACACACACACACATATATATATATATATATATATATATATATATATATATATATATATATGTATGTATGTATGGATGGATGTATATATATATATATATATATATATATATATATATATATATATATATATATATATATATGCATTTCAGATATGTAGAAAAATGGTAATAGATTTAAGTCCTGGAAATTTATCACACAGAAAGTAACGTAAATTTTATATTTTTCTGGGTTCAAATATTGACCAGACAGCGACGTCGAACAAGACGCGCAGTTATCTTTGAATTAGCAGACAATAAAATAAAATATCTTCGATCTGAAATTTTGGGGCATCATCTTCAAAATATAACAACAATAATTATTTTTCCTTAAAAGGAATATTTATATTAGAAACATTATTTATTAAGCTTATGATTAAAAATAAACCCTAAATTTTAATTCTTTCGGGGCCGGTTTTATTCACAAAATTTGATATAAATATCAAAAGCTTTCGCTTGAAAAGTTAGTTTTTCACTTAACCTGGCCATGGTTGTTGTTCGATTGTTTGTGAGGCAAACGGAACTCGAGTTCTGACTATTCACGTCTTTCATCTACTTATTTAAAGTGTTCAACATTACAAAAATTACGTTTAGCGACGACATTTCACTAATATATATATGCATCAATAATAGTACACATAACACAGTGACTTCCCTCACCTTTTTTCACTCGCCTGTTGTGATATATATATATATATAGATAGATATAGATAGATATAGATATATGTATTAGTTTGGTGCAAAAATAATGACGTAATAATGTCGTTTTTTGACGTATTTTTAAGGTCAAAAAACGACATTATTACGTCATTATTTTTGCACCAACCTAATATATACATGTGTGTGTGTGTAGTTATTTTCTAAGCGTAGCTTAGATGTGGCACAAGGCTGATAGTATGGAGCACCTAGTGAGGATCGAACTTTTCAGTCATTATTGATCTAGAGAGACAAGTTTGTTAACCATTGCACCACACCGAGGTGCCCAGTGATTTTTCAGACGTAGCTCAGATGTGGCATAAGGAACTTTGGTTGAATTTGAGATAAAAGGGATGACCTTTTTTTTTCTTTTGTTTCTCCTGGTGTGTGGATGTTAATTTCTTTTGCTTTTTCAATCCTATTGTCGATCAAACACTGAGGGTATTCTCTCTTGATGTCTATGATTTTTTTAACCTCTTTTAGTCTGTGTTCCCTTGTTATTGTGTTAGAGACTATTGTACATATCCGCTTGGCTAGGTTCAGTGGGGTGTTGGTACCCTTGTGTTTCGGGTGAGATGATTTAAAAAGGAGATATTGTCGAGAGTCAGTCGGTTTAAAATATATGTCGGTTTCTAGTTTAGTGTTAGGTTTTATTATTAATATGTCTAAAAAGGGAAGTTTTTGGGGTTTTTTTTTTCTTTTTTTGCTGTAATTCATAGTGAATTGGATGCTGGGATTTATATTATTAATGGATGTTTGGAATGAAACAAATATCTAGATATATTTTCCAGTTTACTTTTATGTTGCAATTGAAGTCATTCCCATAGATTCCCTCGGTTCTCTCATATATTTTTACTTCATGGCATTCCATAACTAGGTTGGCATATGTTGGTTCACTTTTTGTCCCCCATGGCTGTTTCTGATTTTTGTCGGTAGGGTGTTTCGTTGAACATGAAATAATTGTTTTCTAAGATGAATTCAAGGCTTTCTATAATGCAATTTCCTTTGATACGAATTGCTAGCTCATGGGGAAATGTTTCTAGCCAGTATTTTATAGCCTCTATTCCGTAGTCATGTGGGATGTTGCTATATAAGTTTACAACATCGAGATCATGTATGTATTATGGATTATCTCGTTGGGAAGAGGATTCAGAAAATCTAGATCCTCTTGAATGAAACTCCGAACTTGCTTGATAAAAGGTTTCAATAGGATGTCTAGAAAATTGTTTCGACGGTGTGTCTCGCAAATTGGGCCGTCCTATTATAGGCCTTAGTTTTAAGTCGGTTGGTGTAGGTATATTTACACAATCAAGTTTGTAGTTTTGCATGTTTCGTTAATGAGGTTGCTTTTGAGAATTTTAGGTAGTCCGTTAAAATTGCTTGTTTTATATCTAAAGTTTATAAGGTAGGCATATTTCTTAAAACTAAGACAGCCTCAGTAAGAGCGTTTTTTCACCACTTTGTGAGTTTGAAATTCTCTTCTTCATAATAGGTATCGTTTTCCAGTATATTTTTTATGATGCTTGTATACTGGTCTGTATCTAAAATAACAACTGCGACTTCTTTGTCTGCTTCATTTATAACAATATTTCTCTTCAATTTTAGGTCGTTTAGTTGGTTCCACTATTGTCTAGTGAAGTTGGACTTTGTGGCATTTACAGATTGTCAAATGGGAAGTTAGAGATGTAAGAATTCATCCATGGATGCATTTTTACCTTTTGGGAGTTGATAATCTTGTTTTCTTACTAGTGATTTATCACTGTTTTCTTCTTCTGCTAACCCGACTCTTCTACAGAATTCCGAAACACCATCGTTCATTTATAGCTTCTTTGTTGAATTCATTCCGAGAGGGGATGCTTCCCTAATCACTACGATCGAAATCTCTTCAAGTCTGTGGGTTAATCGTTAACTATGCTACATATCCCCATAAACTGCAGTTAATCCCCCCCTTTCGAACCCGTACATACGTTGTGATTCGATGGATATCGGGGAGCCGAGTTCGAATTCCAGTCAAGTTGGTCACATTCACTTACGCACAAATAACCTGAGGAAAGGTATGGCTCCGTTTCTTCTCCCGCAAGCTATGGGTTGAATAGTAGAACAGACTGGGGGCCTATAGCCTTGTCTACCACAGAAAGAAACGGCAGCCGACTGTGGGGAAAATCTTCTGCCGAGTCAATCATGGATCGAAAGAGACATGATCGTCCAAGTGTGTATCAAGTATGGCAATTAACTGACTCACTATCAATTTCACTCAGCAAGCTACCTTGAGTGTCTCACGTGCTTTGTATTAGGGGAACTTTTATTAAAAAAAATAATAATAGTTATTCTAAGACAATGTCAATAAGCAACCAAAGAGGAAGGTTTTGTTTCTTTGTTTTTTCGAACACCCAGCGTGCGGTTCGGCGGTACAACGTTGCTAGGGGCAATAAAGAAAATCAGATAAGGTGGGATTGTTTAGTTGTTTGGCTCAGAATGCTAAGAGAAGAAGTTTCGTTCTTTTTCCGTCTCTCTTTTCATTCTACACTAAGTAACAAAAACGTAAAATAAAAAGAACTAATAATAATAATAATAATAATAATAATAATGGACGAAAACTAAACTGAAAATTCCATTAATGGTTTTCAATGCAGAAGAAAAGTGGAGAAAGGCTTGCTTCCCGTAATGGAATAGTTGCTTAGTAAAGATTAACGACCAGATCTTATTTCTTCAAAACAGACAATTCTTCTATAGAATTATCATCATCATCATCATCATCATCATGACTGGGTGTGGTCGTAGGTTCGTTGCGCAGCTGAAGAGCTGACAAACTCCCTCCATTTATTTAAGTTGTTTGTTAATGTCTGAACCTCTGGCCTTCAAGTATAATCAGGGATTCTGTCAGCTCATTTGTTCTTTTTTTCTCTAAGGTGGTCCCTTATAGGATGTCGTTCAAAGGACTGTTGATTCATGGCTTTCCCATACCATTTCTACTTCTTCTTCTTAGGAGCTTTTCCAACGAGCCCGCTTCTTGTCTGATGGTGCCTCGCACTGCGCCATTTGGAAAACGGCCTACGTAGATGCCACCTAGACCGGTTATGAAGCATCTCATTCCTAATTCTTGAATTCTTCGATGTAATTCTGCTGATAATTTCCAAGATTTGCAGACTTATAGAAAGATTCAGAAGTCCAATACATTTATAGGCTTTCACATTAAACTCTGCCTTGTTTCCAGACGAATAAATAATTTTTTGTAAAGAATATTTTTTTATAATTAAGAACACCTGGCCAGCTCCATCCCTATATCTCGGTTTCTTGAAATCTCAGTGAGCCTATCTTGTCAGCCCATCTTTTTCTCTGTCAGCCTCTTCTTCTTTTCTCTGTTGGAGAATGAACGAAAAAGTTTTGTTTTTTTTCCGTATGAATCCAAAATACGTTCGTCGCCAAGTGTTGTATATGGTGAAACGAATTTTTTTTTCCTCCGTATGAGTTTCGAATCCCTCGTCGCCAATGGGTTGTAGAGTAGTTTTCCCAGTGGAGGCTTGTATTTCACTAAGTCGGTCCTAAAAGGTTTGACGTACAAAACGTTAGGAACTTGAAATAATAGTTAATGATGCAGCAATCTAGTTGTGGTGCTTGATACTTTAATGTCCGATATCGACTGACTCACCAACTCACTGAGCTCCCTGGCGACTGCTACCACTACTACTTATTATATGTTGGAGGGTCTATTAACAATAGAATAGGTATGTTCTGGTATAACATTCTCTCAGGTGATAACGTGTAAGATGCGAATTTTGTCGGCTTTTGGGACGAGGCCATAACATTTTTCATCTCGCCGGTCGTTATGGAAATGGCCATCATTTTTGTTTGATGGTTTTATCGCGTTACCCAAATTGCAAAGAGCAACAGAATGCGGCTTGGGAACAAGTGTTTCAGCCTTATCTTGGAATCTGCTCACAATCCAAAGCTGAAACCTGTACGAAGTTTTTGAGATTTCGATCTCATATTAACCACAAACAAGCCAGAAAATATTTTTCAACTGTTGGAATCCATCTGGATTGAAAGAAACAAAAAAAACAACCGACAACGTCAGTTTAGTTATGTGCCGTGCACGATACACGCTTAGGCGATCATGTATCTTTCGATATATGACTGACGAGGCAGATTTTTCCCGCAGTAGGTTGCCATTTCTTTCTGCAGTAGACCAGTTACCATCCAAGGCTAAAGAACGCGATCTTTTCTGCTATTTACCTATAGCTGGGGGAAGAAGAAGAAGAGGATTCATACCTTTCCCAAGGGTATTAGCACGTGAGTGAATGTAATGGATTCGACTGGAATTCGAACTCGGCTCTCCGATTCCTCAATCCAAGTCGCTATCTATTACTCCCACCATGCCTCTTCAGGCCAAGAGAGTTAGATTCATACCTTCCCCAAGTGTATTAGCACGTAAGTGAATGTAATGGATTCGACTGGAATTTGAACTCGGCTCTCCGATTCCTCAATCCGAGCCGCTATGCCACCCACAACAATAGTATAAAAAAAATCTGAAAATAAATGCTGACCTGTATAAAGTATTTGATTCCTATGATGAATTCTTAATCTCTTGAGAAATGATTTCTTGCCAAGACCATTAAGAGATTAATATGTTTTCATTTTCGGACCGGCTCGTTTCCCCTATCAGGAATGTTTCCTTTATAGCTTTGGATATGCAATAGGTTTAATGATTTAAATGAATGCTTGATTCGTTTTCTACGGCTTATCAACCCTTTGAAGGTTATTTATAACCAGAAAAGAATGGAGATAATAATGTTTTAGTGATACAAGTCTTACTAATTAGCCCATAGGTGGGGGGAGAAGAGGTGGATTCATAGCTTTATGAATGATATTTGCGCGTAAGTGAATATAACGAACGAACTGGATTTGAGAACTCGGCTCTTCTATTAAAACTTCCGAGGCATTACACATTACACTACCCGTATATTCACGCTTGCAGCACCTCGTATATCCAAATGGTCATCCATCTAGAGACTGACCAAGCTCGACAACTTTCGTGATTGTCCAGAAACTGGTGTTTCAACGCGATGTGACCTTAAAACTAGTGTAATAGAAAGAAACTAGGAATGAGATATCGGGGTGGGGGCAAAATCGAATTCTAGTTGTGTCCGTTACATTCACTTACCATCAAATAATCTCTTCCCCCCAGCTATGGGTTAAATATTATGACTGAGTCTGGAATAATATTTTTATTTTCAAATACTTTCATGGTCACTGCTCTGAGGAGCTGCTTTCGATGCTTCCCAAACTTCATGAATTTAAGCGTTCTACTAGGCTAGCATCTTGCTAACACCCTTTCACTGTCGAAACAGTTAAATGTAGCCGTCTCTTTTACTCCAATAGCTTCATCTTTCGAACTTCACGCCTGTGGAACTCTCTCCCCTCTCCCTGTTTCCTTGACAGCTACAATCTCCAACTATTCAAATGTAATGTCAATTGACATCTCCAGATTCCCTGATCTATCCCCTATCCTTCACTTCATCCTTTCCTCTATCACTCCCATTTGCTCTAGCTGCAACTCTCTGTAGCCCCTTGCGTGCTAGTGGATTCCTGCCTTGCTTGGGGTGAAACGCTTTAAAAAAAATGTTAATGCAATATTCACTTGCGAAAAAAAATACGAATTATTCGACCTTTCCAAAATATATTCCGGTTTTAAATAAACCATAAATAAATCAATGTTTCCCAGCCAGATTTTGTCGGTCATATTTTCCTATGAGAATTTCCGCTAATGCAAATCTATGCATTATTTTTTTTTTTTTTTTGTTATTTCACCCAAACTGAAATAAAAATAACGATAATATTTTTATTCCCATTACTAAAAAAATAAATACAACAAAAAAGATGATAATATATGTGCAAATTGCTCATATAAAGAAATAATGGAAGGTAAAAATAAAATAATAATATGCGAAACTGTCCAGAAAAGAAACGATTCGTGGAGCTAATTCAGTTAATTTAAATATAAGTAGAAAGATTTCAATACAATAAATTTTCCAGAACATATTTCGATTGACCGGGTTATTTCCTAAAACAGTAAATTGACTAGTGCGTTACTTAAGTAAGAGTTTTTAAAATTTTATAAATGCGACTGGAACGCATTAAATCGAATGTCAAAAAATTTGAAAGAATAAACATTTATTATTACTAGAAAAAAAAACATGAAGATTTCTGTTTTCCTATTTGAATTTTCTACTGAATTTTACTTCCTAAGTTAATGACTGAGTATCATCACGGTTAACTCTACGACAATAACTCATCCGTAGAAATTGTCCTATCGCACCGTTAAATATTTGAGCTTAACGACCTTTACGACGTATTGCAATAACAGTAAGAAATATTAATGTTGGGCGTTATTTTAATAATTGGGTACGAATTAAAAGATTTGAAATTAACAACTATTTCCATTTTGTTGAAACACGTTAAACACTGCTGCCTTTGCTTCTTTTTTACTTTCTTTTTTGCTATTTTCTCACTAAAAACCAACTAGTGTCTTTTCCCCGCAATCAAAATAGAACAGTTCATTATTTATTAAGTATTGGCAAGGCGTAACGGTCGTGCAAACTAAGGAACGGGGTGGTAAGCACAATTATAATAGGATTCGTCATGAATTAGATTAAATTTAAAATTGTCACCACGCTAGGTAAAGGCCAAGCTCGACGTTGCTTAAGCTCGGCATTTGAACGAGAAACCGGTGTTTTAACGTGCAATAGCCGTAAACGTCATATTAAATTAAGCATGCGAAACATTTTTTTACCACAATATAAAAATTGTTTTCAACGCGATAAAACTTTGCCATGTTTGAAAAAAGAACACGTCTTTGAATTGATTAAACGGCGTTTTTGTTTGTTTTTTTTTTGTTTTTTTGTTTTTTTGGCTTTTTTTGCATGAATATTTTGATGTATTTTAAGCTTTTCAAACTTAACAAGGTAATACAGCTACAAACACGTAAGGGTTTATTGAGTATTAGAGAATATGAAAAAAAACACGATTCAGAATACAGAACAAACAAAAATATAGGAACTAAGAAAACAGAAGATAACGATTGACATTGTATTTAAAGGTTTTTCCACAAGCGAGAAGTGCGATAGAATTGTAAAATGATGAGACCACGCCGACGTTCTCGTAGGGCGCTTAAATTCATAAATCTTGGTACACAAAGGAAAGTTCATCAGAATAATTACCGTGAAAGTATTTATAGAAAAGGAACTGGGAAGATACGTTCGTGCCATAGGTTTGTTTTGTTTTGTTTTACGGCATATCAACCTCAATGAGTTATTTAATGCCGACATTTTTAGGATTAGATTCGTATGAATAGAGTATGTATTCTTTGGTTTACATTGGTTTGGTTTATTTTGTTTTACAGCATATCAACCTCAATGGGTTATTTAATGCCGACAATTTTATTGCTGGTAATATTTTTCTTCAAATTTAACCCCAGTAATATTTTTTTCCAAAATTGTATAGCTGGTAATATTTTTTTTCAAAAATGTATTGCCTGTAATAACATAATGCTGGGAGTAATTTTTTTCGTCAGACATTTATTGCTGGTAAAAAATTTTACAGAGTATTTCTGGTTTCAAAACCTATTTTTACACTTTCATAGTGTTTTGACCCAAATTTAGGGGTTAACTATTTGACCATTGCTGGGACCCTAACAGGTGCTACCACCCGAGTCAGGGTGGACGTGGGAACACAAGCAATTAAGAGATGGTTCCATGCTCCTAAAAACCTCCTTATCAGAGGCCTTACCGTCAGATGTAGTTTATCATCTTTCCCAGGACGTGGATGTAGTGTATCGTCATACCCAGTACGGACAGCCATAGGAAAGGGACTAAAACTGAGATGCCAAGTCTGGACCCATAATATTGCAGTTTCTTATTTGGATTTTAACAAGATCACCAGATCAGATGTAACAACTATATTCAAAGAAAGGACGAATTATAGAGTGATATATATGTCAGATAGATTCCATCGTGAAATATTATCTAGCATGAGTCTTTAAATCAACTTTCCAGGTAGCAGACTTAGCATTTGATTCAATATCATCTTTATATTTAGGGGTTAACTATTTGACCATTGCTGGGACCCTAACAGGTGCTACCACCCGAGTCAGGGTGGACGTGGGAACACAAGCAATTAAGAGATGGTTCCATGCTCCTAAAAACCTCCTTATCAGAGGCCTTACCGTCAGATGTAGTTTATCATCTTTCCCAGGACGTGGATGTAGTTTATCGTCATACCCAGTACGGACAGCCATAGGAAAGGGACTAAAACTGAGATGCCAAGTCTGGACCCATAATATTGCAGTTTCTTATTTGGATTTTAACAAGATCACCAGATCAGATGTAACAACTATATTCAAAGAAAGGACGAATTATAGAGTGATATATATGTCAGATAGATTCCATCGTGAAATATTATCTAGCATGAGTCTTTAAATCAACTTTCCAGGTAGCAGACTTAGCATTTGATTCAATATCATCTTTATATTTCATGATAGTCGAAAACGTTAATATGAGAAGGCGTAGTGAGTGACTCTCTCGGAGATTAGCATCAGCCATGCTGATCGAAAGCAGGAAGGTTCCTCTCAGATGATTAAAAGAATGCAGTCTCGTTTTGTAAATTGAATCTTTTGATGTAATCAGTTACGCACTTAGCTAACCTGAGGCCTCTTCATTCTTTCTTTGTCCATACTTTTAACAACTCTGTTTTTCGTCCGTTTTACATAAGATACCTTCTTCCTTCCTTGCCAGAATTTCTGTTTATTTTATCTCAAGCCATCCATTCTTCATAGATTCTATACACTATGTCTGCTGACAATGTTTATTCAGTTCCCGATATCCATAGTTAATATAAAATGGCTGCAACTTGACACTGGTGTTTGTTTTGGCGCCAATTTCTAGTTTGTTCTTGATTGAAACCTTGCATTATTCATTGACGACTCATACTTTGTTGAAGGCGTTTATCCCCAAATGAATGTCTTAAAAATGGAAGACGTAAAATTGTACTTTCCTTATGTTATGCTCCATAAATTTCAGAAAGGAGTAAACTGCGACAAAAAAAAAACAAAAAAAAACATTCAGATGGTTTATTTGGATCGTCCTCCAGTTCTCCAGACGTTCAGAATTGGTTTGGCAGATTTCGTTGAAGGTGGTGGGGGGGTGATGTTAAACTAAACGATCAACCACATTCCGAGTGACCTTCCGATGTCGATGAAGAGTCTCTGCTTGCCATAGTTAAGAATAAATCGAGAACTTCGTCGGAAAAGATCGCTAAGAGTTAGAAAATCGATATCTCACTTGCCTTTCACCATCTGAAGAGACTTGGGTTCAAGAAAAACGGCCAATTTTGACAATCGAAACAGCGTTATTTTCCATAACGACGATCCAAATACCACATGTTGTAAAATAGATCTTGCAGAAGCTTAAAGAATTCAATGCGAAAATTTTCGACGCCCAACCGATTCTACTGACTTGGATCCTTTGGATTTCTATTTCTTCCAGTCTCTACAGATCAATTTAAATGACAAAATGTTTGACTCAATCGAAAACTACCTCGCAAATATCTTCCAACAAAAACACGAGATTTCTACGAAAATTGCATCATCAATGTTGTTGAATGATGGGAGAGAGTTGTTAAAAGCAATGGAGACTATGTACTTTACTAGTAAATATTTTTTGTGGGTATGTAAAATTTTGGTTTTATTTTTCTAACTGGGCACAAACTTTTGTAATGATCTAATATTCTTGAGATATTTTCATTTTTGTCAATGTCGTACATACGGTAGTACTGCCATTCTGTAGCTAACAGAGATGCCGCTAATGAAACTTCACCAAAATTAATTTTACCTTTTTCAACTATAGTTCTAACTAAATATGCCCTATAATAATTGTATCTATACTGTATGAAATGAGTATGCCAATGTAATAATCATTATGGGACAAATGTAATACTAATTAAGAGGACTGAAAAGGTTAATAATATTAAGGTAAACTTCTTCTCCTCCTCTTCCTCCTTCTTCTTTTCTTCTCCTTCTTCTTATTCTTGCCCTATCAACACTTTTTTGTCTTTCTCACTTCGAATTTTTATACTGTCCTTTTCTTCCTTTTAATTCACAAACAATTTTTCCTTCCTTGCCTCTTTTCTTTTTTCCTTCAGTTGTGTTTCATTCCTTCATTACATAGTTTCAACACTATCACAGTCCACTACTGTCTTTACAACTTGAAAACATCTCTTCTTTTATTGATCACTCCCCTTTTGCAACATGAAGACAGTTCTTCTTTTATCGATCCTTCTCTTTTTGCAACATGAAAACAGCTCTGCTTTTATCGATCCGTCTTTCTTTGTAACATGAAGGCAGCTCTTCTTTTATCGATCATTGCCTCTTTGCAACATGAAGACAGCTCTTCTTTTATCGATCCTTCCTTTCTTGTAACATGAAGACAGCTCTTCTTTTATCGATCCTTCCTTCCTTGTAACATGAAGACAGCTCTGCTTTTATCGATCCTTCCTTCTTTGTAACATGAAGACAGCTCTTCTTTTATCGATCCTTGTCTCTTTGTAACATGAAGACAGCTCTTCTTTTATCGATCCTTCCTTCCTCGTAACATGAAGACAGTTCTTTTGCCTATCCTTGCCTCTTTGCAATATGAAGAGAGCTCTTCTTTTATCGATCCTTCTCTTTTTGCAACATGAAGACAGCTCTGCTTTTATCGAGCCTTCCTTCTTTGTAACATGAAAACAGCTTTACTTTTATCGATCATTGCCTCTTTGCAACATCAAGAGAGCTCTTCTTTTATCGATCCTTCTTTCTTTGTAACATGAAGACAGCTCTTCTTTTATCGATCCTTCCTTCCTTGTAACATGAAGACAGCTCTTCTTTTATCGATTCTTGCCTTTTGTAACATGAAGACAGCTCTTCTTTTATCGATCCTTGTCTCTTTGTAACATGAAGACAGCTCTTCTTTTAGCGATCCTTCCTTCCTTCCTCGTAACATGAAGACAGTTCTTTTGCCTATACTTGCCTCTTTGCAATATGAAGAGAGCTCTTCTTTTATCGATCCTTCCTTCCTTGTAACATGAAGACAGCTCTGCTTTTATCGATCCTTCCTTCTTTGTAACATGAAGACAGTTCTTTTGCCTATCCTTGCTTCTTTGCGACATGAAGACAGTTCTTCTTTTGCCAATCCTTGCCTCTTTGTCACAAGAAGACTGCTTTTCTTTATCGATCCTTCCTTCTTTGTAACATGAAGACAGCTCTTCTTTTATCGATCCTTGCCTCTTTGTAACATGAAGACAGCTCTGCTTTTATCGATCCTTCCTTCCTTGTAACATGAAGACAGCTCTGCTTTTATCGATCCTTCCTTCTTTGTAACATGAAGACAGTTCTTTTGCATATCCTTGCCTCTTTGCGACATGAAAACACCTCTTCTTTTATCGATCCTTCTCTTTTTGCAACATGAAGACAGCTCTGCTTTTATCGGTCCTTCCTTCTTTGTAACATGAAGACAGTTCTTCTTTTGCCGATCCTTGCCTCTTTGCCACAAGAAGACAGCTTTTCTTTATCGATCCTTCCTTCTTTGTAACATGAAGACAGCTCTTCTTTAATCGATCCCTCTCTTTTTGCAACATGAAGACAGCTCTTCTTTTATCGACCATTGCCTCTTTGCAACATCAAGAGAGCTCTTCTTTTATCGATCCTTCATTCTTTGTAACATGAAGACAGCTCTGCTTTTATCGATCCTACCCTCTTTGCTACATGAGGAGAGCTCTTCCCTTTTAACGTCCGTTCACTCTTTGTAATGTGAAGACTTCTTTTATCCACCCTTCCCTCTTTGAAAAATGAAAAGAGTTCATCTTTTTCGATTCTTCCTTCTTTGTAACTTGAAGACAGTTCTTTTATCGACCATTGCCTCTTTGCAACATGACGTGAGCTCTTTTTTTATCGACCCTTCCTTCTTTGCAACATGAAGACAGTTTTTCTTTTATCGATCCTTCATTCTCTTTGGGACGCCTAGTGAGAATCGATCTCACTACTCAGTCGTAATTGTTCTAGCGACAAAAGCTTGCTTACCATTACACCAACTGGTTCCATTCTGTGGCATTTTTTAGCTCAAGAATCAGTCAATGTTTCTGCGAGTTATCATGATAAAATCTTTTCTTATTCCATCAACATTATGCTTAGTTTAATTTATCAACATTAAATCAGCATGATATTTGTTTTTTGGGGTTTTTTTTTCTACCCCTTCTAGAAAAATTGCAACTCCTTTTCTCTGTAATTAGCTGTTCATCCCCACGAATCATTTCTCTTTCGTTCTCAACTGAGTTTCAGGGCCTATGAGTTAACTAAAATAACTTCACCAACGAAAATTTGCGTTTTGCTTAATTAATATCTTCGTCTCACCAGTTGATCCAGTTTTTTTTTGCTTTTTTTTTTTCTGACAGAGGTTGGAGCGGTGGGGATGGGGGCGTAACTAAAATGTAAAAGTAAACGAAAAACGAAAAAAATGATTGCTTAGTTTCACGTCTTTGATTTCCCTCGAGAATATTCCGTAATTTTCAGTGTTTTTATTTTTTTTTCTTCTTCTGGATGAAAAAAGAAAATATCCAAGTTATTCTTCGAATTCGCGCGTTATTTTTCGTGGAACGTTAAGTTCTTCTGATTTGCGATTACTTCGTTTTTAATGGATAAATGCCAAGATATACAATGTTGCACCTTGCCAAACACACACCCACACTTACAAGTATATATATATATATATATATATATATATATATATATATATATATATATATATATATATATATATATATATATATATATATATATATATATATATATATATATAAAAAGCTTTTACACCGGAACATGCAAGTTACCGCGAAAAAAAATGCATATTTCTTTTGACGTTTAAAGACGTCTCCTATGGACGCCTCGAGGCGGTGTAATGGTTAGCCATCTTGTCTCGCTAGAACAATTAAGACTGAGTTGTGAGTTCGATCCTCATTGGGTGCCCCATACTTTCGGCCTTTTTTCGCATCTAAGCTATGTTTGGAAAATCACTAAAGGCGTCTTATCGGGCGGTTAACAATTGCGGTAATAAAATTTAATAACAGTTTCATTCCTACCATTGTTAACCGCCTGACGAGATGTCTGTAGCCGTCCAAACAAATATGGTCCGCACTTGCATGAGCTGCCAGTATAGCCCCCAAAAACTATTATTTTCGTCATAAAAGATGCCTATACGTTGCTGCTTTTAATAAATGCAGACGAAGTTCCTGTTTACTGAGAGAATGAGACACCGTATTGCATCTAACACCTTTGGCTCTCGTGATTACTGGCGGCTCTGTAATAGTGTATTAAATAAATGAAATGTCTCTATTCCTCGTCTATTCAATACATTTGAAGTGTTAACAACTTCCGCTGACAAAGGTAAATATTTCGCTCTTAAATTCTACTAAACTCTAGACACATCTGGAGTATATCTGCCTAACTCCCCATTTAGAACTGTTGAGAGATATACATATATGGTTTCTGCTATAATCTCTCACAGAGATCGCTACAAAGCATGTGAACCTGATGGTATCCCTGCAATAGTCATTTAAAGGTTTGCTCCCGAGCTGGCTCCTGTTCTCTCTAAACTGTATAATAATTGCCTCGCTGCCTCCTGCTTTCCTCCTTGCTGGAGATCCTCATCTGTTATTCCAGTTTTTTAAGAACTCGGGTGAAACACCTGATTTTCCACTTACTGGCCTATTAACCTTCTACCAATTTTGGTGAAACTCATAGAGGCCCTAATCAATGCTAAATTGGTCAAGCATCTGACAACTGGTCAACCGCTGATGTAACAGCGATTATTGTGGAAAGAATCTGTCATGCTCTAGATAAGAATGGTGAAGCCCAAGCTGTAGCTTCGGACATCGTAAAAGCTTTCGACAAGGATTAAAATACAGGTCTTCTCTAGAAGCTGAAAAGTTACGGTGTCTCCGGGAAAATTTTTGAGTTGATCCAGTCTTTCCTATCAAATCGTGAAATGAAAGTTATCCTGAACTTCCATTTATGTTTTATCCTTTCGTAATAATGCAGTTGTTCCCTGGGCACCATCCCTTGTCCTACTTTGTTTTGATTTTAAATAATGCCCATCCCGATAGCATAAACTATCAACTTCGTATCTATGCTGGACAAAACAACCATTTACTCCTGTCTCGATAGGAAGTCTCATCAGTTTGTTATGGTCCAATTGGCATCTGATACCCAAACGGATCTTCAGCTAGTTGTTAACTGGGGCAAACATTGGCTTGTTAATTTTATCGCCTCCAAATTAAACTGGTCTCTATTAATTATCTCAGAGACTACTTCTATCGGCATGGCTGATCCTAACCTCCAAGAAAGCGACTCGTGTGCTAACGTTTACAGCTAACAAGAAAGGGAAAGACTATATTGAAACCATTGCAAAGTCAACTGCTAAGAAAGTTCTCTTCACTGTGTCGTGCTAGACAAGCGTTCTCACCAGAATCTATGTTACCTATCTGTAACTCTACCATTTGACCATACATTGAACATTGCTGCCACATATGGCCCGGTACGCTTGCTATTTATCTAGAATGATTTTTATAAAATCCAAAGAAGAATAAGCAATATTATTGGTCCTGATCTGCCATCTCGGCTTCAGTCACTTTTCCCTCGCTGCCTTTTCTATATAAAAAAAAACTTTGGAGATCATTGACAATAAAAATTCCGCTTGAAAGTATGGAATTTGACTTCCCCTGACCTTCGTTGCCAAATCGGTATAGACGCACCTTATTAAACAGTGGCTCCATCTATCCTGAGAGATGCAGGTTCGATTCCTGCTGAAGAGCGGGAGTCTTCTTTAATAAGATTTCAGCCCGGTAGGTGAAAATAAAAAAAAATAGTGTTTAATAACAGATCGTCTTCTCAAATACACGTATCCATTAATAATAACGTTTAAAGTGATAAAAATCTGTCGGCTTAATAAAAATTTATTCTTACACACACACATATATATATATATATATATATATATATATATATATATATATATATATATATATATATATATAATAAAAAAGGCTTAAACATTTTATTATATCCTTACTCTGTCCTGAACATTGAGTTCTACCTGGATTCTATCCTCTTGGAATTATTTTTTATACAAATATATATGTATGTGTATGTATTTATGTACGTATGTATATTTATATATTTTAGATATATGATTGCATATGTATATTTACCAATAATATTATCAATACATGTATATATATATATATATATATATATATATATATATATATATATATATATATATAATATCCGTTGGTATATACATCTGCCTCCCCTTCCCACTGTACAAGTTTTTGTTTGGTTAATTTAACACCATATTTTTCAACGACTGCGTCTTCTTTTTTTTTTTTTTTAAATATTTGATTTTTAAGATTCTGATTTTGTATCTGCACGCCATTTTTGTCGAAAAATGCTAGCGTATTAAGGCACGTTGAAATAGCTATTCTCATGACGTCCTTTTGGATTGTTCTATTATCTATTTAATATATATATATATATATATATATATATATATATATAAAAAAAGTGCGGCATAAATAACTCACATATTTTAAAGATTGTCGAAATGACCAAGGTAATTGCTATTAAAGAAATTATTTCACTGCTGATTATAAAACTGGCTACAGTTTCTATTCATTCGGTTTTAAAAGTGACATCCTCAAAATGTTGGCCTTTATTCGCCATACATTGTTGCAAAAAAACATACTAAAAATGCATGACACTATTAGAAATTGCTTTGTTTACGTAAGGATACGAAACTGAACAGGTGTCAATATTTTCGAGAGGCTGAGTTTATAAAGCACTATTCAAATTGGCTTCACCATCGTCGCACATCGAGACGGTCAAAAGCACACCGGATCTAACGATGGTTTCCCCTTTCCAAGGGGAAGGCGCCAGTTCGAAACCTCTCGGAGGGCGCATATTTTCCTTTAATAAAAATTCTCGAACACTCAGGACGGTAGAGGGAAATAAATAAATAAATATACTCTTTAATAAACGGAGCCTCTACACAGATGTGGGTAAGGATTAAAATAACAATAAAAGTAATAAAATCTGTAGAATTAATAAATATAAATGTATCACTTCTTTAGAAAAAAAAAAAAATATATAAAATATATATATATATATATATATATATATATATATATATATATATATATATGAAACAGATCTTAATGTAAAAATTGACAACATATTATGAAAGGGATTAAGGCCGAAAATTAAATTAAGTTATATCTATAGAAATAACGTATAAACAGAAAATATATTAAATAATTGTCGAACTTAATCTATTTCATAATATGTTGTCATATATATATATATATATATATATATATATATATATATATTTGTGCATTGTTATGTTTACACCCTTAAAGTAAATTTAGTAAATATAGTTGCTTACCTGTGTATGCACGCTAACGCAGTATATACGGTTGATAATATCTATTTTTGATTTACCCACCGCTATACCTATATATATATATATATATATATATATATATATATATATATATATATATATACATACAAACACCGCTATGCCTATATATATATATATATATATATATATATATATACATACAAACACTGTTATATGCCTATATATATATATATATATATATATATATATACATACAAACACCGCATATGCCTATATATATATATATATATATATATATATACATACAAACACCCTTTATGCCTATATATATATATATATATATATATATATATATATATATAGCGGTGGGTAAATCAAATAAACAGATATAACCAATCGTATATACTCGCGTTAGCGTGCTTACACAGTTAAGTTAATATATTTATTAAATTTACTTTAAGGTGTAAACATAACAATGCACAATATATATACATATATATATATATATATATATATATATATATATATATATATATATATATAACAAATATATTATGAAATAGATTAAGTTCAACAATTATTTAATATATTTTCTGTTTATACGTTATTTCTATAGATATAACTTAATTTAATTTTCGGTCTTAATCCTTTTCATAATGTGTGGCCAATTTTTACGTTAAGATCTATTTCATGAGCGAAAATGATCGATCGAGAAAAGTCGTCGAAAGTGTGTGTTTATAAAAAGTAATTCTGACTTTGCTAACCAGACTCTTTGTGGCTGAATGGTTAACAGCACGTTGGATCAAATGATGGTTACCTATTAGGGCTAGAGGTTAGATTCCTGTCGGAGAAACCCATATTTTCTACAAAATTTCTCGAACATTCAGGCCGGTAAATGTAATTATTACTGTTTAATTAAAAAACAGAGCATTTACTTAAATAAATTATATCTATAAATATAACGTAAAAACAGAAAATATATTTCATATGTTATCATTTTTTACGTTAAGATATATTCCGTGAGTAGAAATGATCGGTCGGGAAAAAATGTCGAAGATTATGTGGTTATGAACATAAATTTGGACCTTCGTAACCAGATGCTTCTCTGAATGGTTAACATTTGCGTTACAGGTTCGATTCCTGTCGGCGGCGGCATATTTTCTACGAAATTTCTCGAACTTTCAGGCCGCTAAATGTAATTAATACTGTTTAAATAAAATAAAAAAAAAACAGAGCATTTACTTAAATAAATTGTATCTATTAAAATAACGTATGTATATATTTAAGTAATTAATCGAGTCTAAAAGAAACCTCAACAGAAAGCACTGGACGGTCGTTTCGTCCGATATATTTAGGACTCATCAGCAGGGCGCATCCACTACCGAGACAGCTACATTGACGGGCAAACGTCATACCAACTGTACCAACGGGCCTTGGTGACAAAGAGGTAACGAACTAGACTCGGTATTGCGCTGCTCATTCACATATTCCGTGGTGGAACTCATCCAAGTTTCTTTTACTCATAGGATCGTGCCCCCACAACTAGAGCCACGACTACTATCACCAAGCCGCTCCATCCAGAGCATTAGAAGCCGGTTCAAGCAAGGATATACAAATGATAGAAATTATTAGGAGGATTTGAGATAATTAAGTAATTCATAATTAATTTATATATATATATATATATATATATATATATATATATATATGTGTGTGTGTGTGTGTGTGTGTGTGTGTGTGTGAGTGTGTGTGTGTGTGTGTGTGTGTGTGTGTGTGAAAAAGAGTAGAGAGACAAAATATTAGTCTTTTAATCTGACCTACATGTAATAAAAAAGAAACTTTTATTTACCTTCCTGTTTCTGTTTCTATTAAACTGATCAGGGGATCGACGTCCTATATTCTGAGATTCTTTGTGAGGTCAAAGGTTAAGCTCACATTTGATATTTTTTTATCAATATATTCAACGCGTACAAGTACTGTTGTAGTACGACTTTATTTAATACAAACAAAATGTTCTCAAAACACCAAACACTGACTCCAGTCGAATGAGACAAAAAATCTCAATCAATAAAACTCGCTGAGCAGAAAAATATATTAGGTGAATATAAAATTAATTATAGCCTGAGATAGATATAAACAGACTAAGATAGATAGATAGATAGATAGATAGATAGATAGGAACAAGCCGTAATAGATAGATAGATAGATAGATAGATAGATAGATAGATAGATAGATAGATAGATAAGAATAAGACGTAATAGATAGATAGATAGATAGATAGATAGGAATAAGACGTAATAGATAGATAGATAAGAATAAGACGTAATAGATAGATAGATAGATAGATAGATAGATAGATAAATACGAATAAGACGTAATAGATAGATAGATAGATAGATAGATAGATAGATAGATAGATAGATATCCGCAAATGAAAATAGGCAATATGACACAGTTCTGAAGAGACAAACACAGAAAGATTAATGGGTCGATGTCTAAGAACATATTGAGATAGATAAGGTGAATTAAAAAGATACAGTCAGATCAATTGACCGATCTGTCTATAGAAAAAGTTCAATTGATTGCCAACGTCTTTAGGCCATGATCAATAACATTGCACATTTTCAGTCGCCCTTTCGTTAAACAACATTTTACTTATAAATCTGGCGTGACGAACATAAATAACAAATGTTGATGTAAAAAGGTATCCGGATATTTTTTCATAGTAATATTTATGATATAAATCCACTGTAAACACCGGTTTTCATTTGATCCTGGTAGTATTGCTGTCACATATGGTATGTTGCTCTCGCTGTACGTCTCGAGGTCCTCGACAAAATCCAAAGATGAATAGGTAAGATGATAGGTCCTGATCTGGCGTCTAGTCAACAATCGCTATCCCAGAGACGTGCCGAGGCCTCCTTCTGTCTCTTCTACAAATATTTTCACGGCAACTGTTCCGACGAGTAACTGTCGCTGGTTTCCCGACTACATGTATTTAAGCAATCTGCCAAGCTGGCATCTCGGTCTCACCCTTCCACTGGCAAAATAGTTAAATGTAATAAGGCCGATGTACCCAAAAGGGATGCTCGTTAAAATGTTTATAGAAATGACAACGAGAAGCCACGTTACGCTGTACGTCTCGAGATCCTCGACAAAATCCAGAGACGAAGATGCAAGACGATAGGCCCTGGTCTTGCATCTATGGCTATCCCTGATAGATTCTTAAAGCTATGTTTTTATCCAGTTTCATACATCATATTCACTTTCTTAACAAAACTATTACCAATTTATAATGCGATATATTTGAAAGCAACGGCGACAAAAACAGAAAAACAAAAGCGCTAAAAGTCTGAATGAAGTCGCTTGCGTTGTGTATGTGGAACAACTTCAACTCTATTAATTTACAATTAAGCGTCCCTTTGGCTTTTGTCTCGATGTATGTAGGGGCACCCAGTGAGGATCGAACTCAATACTCAGTCGTAATTGTTCTAGCGAGACAAGCTTGCTAAACATTACATCGCCTTGAGGTGCCCCAAATATATCGTATTATAACTTGGTAATAGTTTTATTAAGAAAGCGAATATGCTGTATGAAACTGGATAAAAACAGAGCTTTAAGAATCAATAATTAATTAAAATTGATTAAAATTAATATACTTACCCCTTAATGATTTACTTTCTATTCTAATTAGAACAGCCCGTCTCAGTTTGCCTTATCGTATTCAATCAATATCTCATCAGTGTCGCTCACTTGCCGAAAACATGACACAAATCTGTATAGAGCGGGAAAAGTAAGGCAAGAATTGTTTTTCATATGTTCATATAAAATATGTGCTTTGCTTATTTTTCACGATTTTTTCTGCACCTTGTAAACGACGTACTACAGTGGACTAGTTGTACAACGATCAAATAAATATGCAAACATCAAAACACTAGCTTTTGTCTGAAATTCAGGAATGGGGCTTTATCATTATTTACACCAGGGGTGGCCAACCTTTGGTTCCATGCGCCAATATTTTGTACGATGAATTTAAATGTGCCACACAAACATTCACTTCCTTTCAGTACGTGTTGTAATATGGACATATTTTAAAGGTATAATAAAATCTATTTATTTGAAAAATATATGCTTATGACCAGGGGTGTATCCAGGAGTTTTGAAAGGGGGGCATCAATCAATGCTTTGACCTTTTTTTTCTCTTCAGATTTTGCAGGGGGGTGGGCATGGCAGAGTTTATAATGTTTACATAGGCAAAATAAACATAAATAACTTTAATGTGTCTTTTGATTCTGCTTTCTTTTCGCCAAACCAGCAATATTAGGAGTTAAATTCGTAACTGAAAGTAACAAACAATTCTTCAAGTTGGAATCGGACAGTCGCGACCTTTTCATCAAAAGGATGCAATGCGTCACTTGTAAGCATCCAATGCGCCATTTATGGCGCATGCGCCACAGGTTGGCCATCCTTGATTTACACTATGTATATTCGTACTAATGTCCTCATCTTTATTGTTATTATCACAACGTTTCGGCCGTTATGCCCTCCGGCCTTCATCATGTGCATATTCATCTGGGCAAGTCAGAGGAAATTCTAAACTGAACCCTTTATTTAATCTATAGGAATAGACTTGTCTGCAACGGTGAGGCAATAACTTATCAGTGCTATAAACAAAAACAAGACGGTAACTCTAGACATAGGCAATGTGTCCCGGGTGTGATGGAAGACAGGAGTTTTATTCGTTTCAATGGACATGTTTTCCCCTTGATGTTAACAGTCATTCGAACGAATGAAGCAGACACAAGTGGAAAAGTAATGATATTTTTATAATTTTAAATTTAGAATAATTGAATTCGATTTCTTTTTATATTTTTCCATAATTGTCATTGTTTTCTTTCAGTTCATCCGAATTATGCTTTTGTGTGGATTTGTTCATCCAATCAGCCAAGTTTTTCTTTCTCAGTTATTGAAACGGAGAAATTACGAGGAAGAATATCATGTCAATTAATTAATTAATTGATGCTTTGCTAAATATATCTTTATCTGTACAATAAATAGATTTTACTATATATATATATATATATATATATATATATATGTGTGTGTGTGTGTGTGTGTATGTGTGTGTGTGTGATAGAAATTATTAGGAGGATTTGAGATAATTATAATTAAGTAATTGATTGCAGAAAGCACTGGACGGCCGTTTCGTCCTATATTTGGGACTCATCAGCAGTGCGCATCCACTACCGAGAATTGAAACCCGGACAGTTACGTTAATATACGGACCGCTATTCTCTATACTATTTCACTACACAGATTACTATTCGAGTCAGTATAATCGAGAAAGTACTATTAGTGCAAGTGATATTCGAAGGCGTCTGACACCAGTTCAACGGGGTTACTATAGTTGTATCTGCGATTACAAAGTCTCTACTACAACCAGCATTGCGAAAGTGACAACGAATATTCGTTAACATTTTTTTGACATCACAAAACATTTACATTTTACTTAGTAAAATAAACAAATGCCAGTGAAGTTCCAACTTTCTCCCTCCCTTCAAATAATTGTTGTATTTTTCAAGGTGTCACACGATGAAAACTGCAATTGAACTGGAATTATATCATAATTTCTCTTTCGAATGACAGTAAAAGTATCTAAATATTCTACATATATATAAACATCGGATATTGTTCCGTCCGGTCGTTATCCCTCTCGGGTATTTTTCCGTCCGCCAGTTATCCCTATAAATAATTTTTATGTCCGGCAGTTATCCCTCTCAAGCATTTTCCCGTCCGGCAGTTATTCCTCTCGGGAATTATCTCGTCTGGCAGTTATCCCTCTCGGACATTCTCCTGTCCGGCAGTTATCCTTATCGGACATTTTCCTGTCCGGCAATTATCCCTCTTGGGCATTTTTCCGTCCAGCAGTTATCCCTATAGATAATTTTCCCGTCCAGCCGTTATCCTTATCGGGCATTTTTCCGTCAGGCAGTTATACCTATAGATAATTTTCCCGTCCGGCAGTTATCTCTCTCGGGCATTTTCCTGTCCGGCAGTTATCATTATCGGACATTTTTCCGTCCAGCAGTTATCACTCTCGAGCATTTTTCCGTCCGGCAGATCAGATGTGCCAGCAACATTCAATACATGACGGAATAGTAGACATATAAATATAGAAGATATACGCTGGCGAGAAAAATTGTCTAGCATCTCACTCACACACACAGACACAGACACACAGAAACACACAGACACACACACACACACACACACACACACACATATATATATATATATATATATATATATAAATATAAATATATATATATATATATATATATATAAATATAGTCTTAAGGTGTGCTATATTTATGGGATGAAGTGCTCAATATCAGAGATAGAGCGTGTGTAAATATAAAAGTGAACATATAAGTCAACACTTAGAGACGACAGTCTGTTTCATGCTAGATGCAAGTGGCCTGGCGATTGCATATAGCATGAAACAGACTGTCGCCTCTAAGTGTTGACTTTTATGTTCACTTTTATATATATATATATATATATATATATATATATATATATATATATATATATATATATGGAGTCTCCGTCGTATTCGACGTATAAAGGACAAGGCAGCTCAGTTCCTAGGCACCGACAGCCAGACACCATCAAAAAAGATTTGATTATAGTGCTGAAGGGTTTGTGCAGAAATAAACACACATTTTGAAGGGCCGAATACAGAGACCTGGTGCAATACGTGCCACAGGGTCCCCAAACGACCCTCCGCAGGTTTTGAATTCTTGAGTTGCCCTTCTCCTAAAACAGTTGCCATCAAGGTCTATAGAATTCTTTTTACTTTTTACTCTTTTACTAGCAGCATGGCCTGGCGTTGCCCGTGCTTGATTCAAAAATCGTACGACTCATACAGCAATTGTTATCACTTGACTTAAAATATTTTTGCCATTTCTTGCCTTTAAAGGAGTGCCCTTTGCCGTGCTGATGTTTGTACATGCCTTACTTCTTGCCTATCTCACACTGCGAATTTTTTCTAAGCTCTATGCTAAACATTAAATCTGTTACGAAAAAAGAACTAAACAAAATGAACACAAAACGTTCAGCTTTAAAAAAAAAAAGGACTCGTAACTGGAAAAAACGAATGAAAAAAGAATGTTAACAACAAATACTTTTTCACACCCAACCCAGTTCTGCGGAATCAGAATCAACGTTGAGTTTAAGCAAGCGAATGAGCCAATTGGAGTAAAGTGCCATGCAGATTTAAATTTTTCCCACTTGTGACGAATGCAGCTATCGATTTTTTTACATGCTAGCAAGCTAGTTAACATTCGTGTCAGTCAGCTGTTGGCTTTCACGCTGGCCAATAGAATCTTCCTGCCTATTCGTGGCAGCGAGCTACAGGCTCTTACTCCGACCAGTAGAAAATGACCGCAAACTACATGAAAACTCCCGTAGAAGCATGAAAAAAATCGATTATTTCCACTATCGATGGGAGTTGAGAAATGCAAAGTCGGGCTTGGCCTTCCCGCTAACTTGGAGCATGTGCATGTAAATTTTGGTGCAAATCCGTCGAAAATTGCGGCCGTGCATTCGTTACACACACGCACACACACACATCCTTCCTTTTATAGATAGAGATTTAATATTCGAGCTTTCATAAGACTGGAAATAATTCATTGGTATGCAAAAAATGTCCGAATGTTTTGATCGAAGACTTTCAGCTATTTCTTCAGGCGCTTTCAAGATCCTTTACTTTAATCGAGAAAATAACAATTGTAGTCAAAGATGATAGATCCTCTTAAAAAAAATGTCTTAAATGGCTGTTGCATGCCACATGCAATGCAAAACGCCTTGTTGAATGGGAATTAAATGCATTTAGCAAATTTTGATTGATCGATTCTGATTGGATAAAACCGCCTGTGCGTGGAAACGTACGTGATGTCATGATCACGCGTGACGCCTTAATGTCGATATTGAAAAGCTGAATTTTAAAATAATGTAAACTTTTTCGAAATAGTTTTTTAAAACCAATAATCAATTTAGGAAAACAAATTGCGTTATTAAAAGCAATGGAATAAAACAAAATGTCAAATGACCCCGGATTTTCCACGTTCAGATAGACTTACAAGAAAGAAGATTTAGCCATAATTATAAATGAAAAATGATTTTTTTTTATATATAATTTTGGATGAAACACTTTCTAAAAAACAACATTTTTTTTTCATAAAGTTTTTTGTCTTTGGTTCTTTTTGAAGAAACGAATATTTTTACGAAGTTTACTCCATATTTATATCTTTTATTTTATGAGGTATTTATAGTTGAACTTTGTTTAATATAAAAGATATTGAATCTAGAAAATTTTAGTATATATATATATATATATATATATATATATATATAATTTCACCCCGTGGAAGGGACTAATATTCAGGGTGTTACCCTGTTCGAAAATTAAACATCCAGATAGATAGATAGATAGATAGATAGATAGATAGATAGATAGATTATGAAAAGACTGGGACAGATACATAGAGTGAAAATAACCTCAAATAAACGCTGGTTTGTTTCGTTACCTCTGCTTTGATTTTTCACTTGAAACGGATTAAATATCTTCAAAATCCAATAATATAAAACTCAAAACTGTCAACTCAAAAAAATTCACTGAATATTAATTAAATATATGTCAAAATTGTTACCAGCTCTGTTTGTGTGTGTGTCTCTGTTTGCAAAGTTCGTGCAAAATATAACATACTACCGATGCGTTTTCGTTATTTTTGCTCACTTCCAATGGAACAGTTGTGAAACGGAAGTTCTAGTTTAGAGCGGGGATCACACGTGTACACTTTAACTCACTCTCTCTGCATTTTTGCTATGGGTGGGATGTCTCACAAAAATGCAGGTTGCATGAATCTGTAGATGACCTGCCCAACAACGGATATCATTTTTGCAGTAAAGAATGAACATCAACGAATACATCTGCGATAATTCACTTCAAGTGAAAGACGAAATTACGCATTTTATCAACTTAGTAAAGATACCTGATGAAAGCTGGTGGACCTCAGGCCTGAAACGTTTTGATAATAACAACAAAGATTGAGATCATTCATATATTGATAACTCTTTATTCCAGAAATTCATACAGAAATTCATACAGAAATTCATACAGAAATTACCGAATCGGTACAAATTGGATATGGTGCACCAACGTAGGTGACACTAACAAATGTGCCAACAAAAGTCCGAATGTAAATCATGATAGTTTCTCATCAAAGAAATTCAAGGGCATTTCGGCGTGGTGTAATGCTTAACAAGCTTTTCTTGCTAGATCAAATATGACTCTAGTGTGTTCGATCCTCACTGGGTGCTCTATACTTTCAGCCTTGTGCCACATCTAAGTTACGTTTAGAAAATTACTTTTGGGCACTTAGACGTGATGCAATGGTTTGAAAATTTACGACTGAGTAGTGAGTTCGATTCTCACAAGGTGCCCCATATTTTTGGTGTTTCTTTCATGCTGATTTTCTAAGCGTAGCATCAAATTAATTCGGACTGAAATCTTTCTGAACATTTTTAAAAGCTTAAAAATACAAGACATTTAAACATGGATATCGATTCTTTATTTTTTACTAATATTCATGCAATATAAACCCCAAGAGCCACTCAAGCTAGCGGGTTATTGTGTGGTGTTGTGTGAGTGAAAGAAAATGCAGTAAAAGTAACAGTTAACCCTAGACTTGAAGAGGACAATATTGTAGTGATTGGGAAACCATCCTGCTAGGAGACTGTTCCACAAAGCAGCAGTTCTTGGGGAAAAAATCTGTCTGACTGGAACTTACTCTTTACTAATGGAATACAAGAGAATAGGGATGATATACACATGTGTACGGGGCATGATGGGTCCGAGAATTAGAGGTAAGTAGTAATAGGAATAAGGAATGTGGGTCGTCAGAACACGTGACATGGAAATAGCGATGGAGCAGCGAGAAGTTTAGTCTGTGGGAAATGGATTGTAGGGGAGGAAATAATGCATCACTCCTAAGTCTGAGTGGACGCGTTTGAACTCTATCAAGACAGACAAGTGAGGATTGGAAAGCTGCTACCAGATATATACTACACACACACACACACACACACACACACACATATACATATATATATATATATATATATATATATATATATATATATATATATATATATATATATATATATATATTGTAAGATAAAAAAGGACTACATAAAATCTACATCCACGCACAAATACTTGCATGTACGTATAAATATCTTTCTTCCTCAAGTGTTAAAGTTAGTGTGCTCGATGTTATGAAACAGAGCTATAAGTATATTTAGGTGAATATACATAATATTCAACTTTGATAGCACGAATCTGACTATCACATAGTTTAAGATTGTATAAAGTGCATATAACTCCGGTTCGTGTAATCGACGTTGGATATTATGTATATTGACTAATATATATATATATATATATATATATATATATATATATATATATATATATATATATATGTATGTATATATATATATATATATATATATATATATATATGTATATATATATATATATATATGTATATATGTATATATATATATATATGTATGTATATATATATATATATATATATATATATATATATATATATATATATATATATATATATATATATAGAGAGAGAGAGAGATTTTCCTTGTTAAATTTTCTCGAAAGCCCAATACACATTCTTCAGCAAAATGATAACTAATATATATATATATATATATATACATACATATATATATATATATATATATATATATATATATATATATATATATATATATATATATATAATATCAGAGAGAGAGCTGACATATTTGGTTGGATTGATGTGAGTTTGTGACCCTGATTTCACGCTTTTGCGATCGTCGGACAAACAAGATATATATATATATATATATATATATATATATATATATATATATATATATATATATATATAGTGAGAGAGAGAGATAGAGAGTGTGTGAGAGAGAGAGAGTAATGAAAGGAACATGCTATATTAATTCTACATATGAGATTAATGGTGGGTAATTGAAGGACAAAATTCGCTGTAACCTGTTTCGTCCTTCAAAAAGTCTTCATCAAGCGACGAGAGTATAAGCAAACCATTGGTTATGAGATGTTGTGAGTTTCCCGCGTGTCGGTGTATGAATCAAGACAAACACAGTTGTAGAGGAAAATACTGGTATATTCATAAAAGCAATTAACAATAGAGTGATTAGTAGAACGAAGGTTGGTTAGTACGAAACAATATCCAAAGTCTATAGTCCAACGGTATGTAACGGGTAAGCTTATCTGGACAGCTAAGATATTTAGCCCCCCCACGAGGGTGTCATGTGGCACAAGGCCTTTTTAACGTGGGCATTCCCGAGCCATTAGGCTCGGCCAAAAAATAACCCATTTGAACCCGTAAAAACGGGTTCAGGGCCGAGCGACCTCCCCCCGAAGGAGACTCCGCCCTTCGGCGTAGCCTCCTTCGGGTTCCTCCCGCCCGTAGGAAGAGAGTTGAACCGATCAGTCGCTCAGAAAATATCTGGACTGCTAAGATATTTAGCCACCCCCACGAGGGCGCGGCACAAGGCCTTTTTAATGGCATTCCCGAAGGCTCGGCCAAAAAAATTTTTTGAACCCGTATAAACGGTTTCAGGGCCGTATTCGCCATTCGGCGTAGCCATTCGGGTTCCTCGGCCGAAACAGAGAGTTGAACCGAGCCCATTCTGGGCCCTAAGATATTTAAACGGGTTCGTCATGGGCACAAGGCCTTTACCTCATTCCCGAGCCAGGAGGCTCGGCAAAAAATCCCATTTGAACCCGTATAAACGGGTTCAGGGCTGGTTACCTCCCCGAAGGAGACTTCGCCCTTCGGCCCGTCGGGTTCCTCCCGCCCGTAGGAAGAGTTGAACCGATCAGTCGCTCAGAAAGTATCTGGACGGCTAAGATATTTAGCCACCCCCCACGAGGGCGTCATGCGGCATTTTTTAACGTGGGCATTCCCGAGCCATTAGGCCCCAAAAATAGCCCATTTGAACCCGTATAAACGGGTTCTGGGCCGAGCGAACCTCCCCGAAGGAGACTCCGCCCTTTAGCCTCCTTCGGGTTCCTCTCGCCCGTAGGAAGAGAGTTGAACCGAGCAGTCGCTCAGAAAGTATCTGGGCTGCTAAGATTTTAGCCACCCCCCCCACGAGGGCGTCATGCGGCACAAGGCCTTTTTAATGTGGGCATTCCCAAGCCATTAGGCTCGGCCAAAAATAGCCCATTTGAACCCGTATAAACGGGTTCTGGGCCGAGCCACCTCCCCGAAGGAGACTCCGCCCTTCGGCGTAGCCTCCTTCGGGTTCCTCTCGCCCGTAGGAAGACAGTTGAACCGAGCAGTCGCTCAGAAAGTATCTGGGCTGCTAAGATATTTAGTCACCCCCACGAGGGCGTCATGCGGCACAAGGCCTTTTAACGTGGGCATTCCCGAGCCATTAGGCCCGGCCAAAAAATAGCCCATTTGAACCCGTATAAACGGGTTCTGGGCCGGAGCGACCTCCCTGAAGGAGACTCCGCCCTTCGGCGTAGCCTCCTTCGGGTTCCTCTCGCCCGTAGGAAGAGAGTTGAACCGAGCAGTCGCTCAGAAAGTATCTGGGCTGCTAAGATATTTAGCCACCCCCCCACGAGGGCGTCATGTGGCACAAGGCCTTTTTAATGTGGGCATTCCCGAGCCATTAGGCTCGGCCAAAAAATAGCCCATTTGAACCCGTATAAACGGGTTCAGGGCCGGTTTTACCTCCCCGAAGGAGGCTACGCCGAAGGGCGGAGTCTCCTTCGGGTTCCTCCCGCCCGTAGGAAGAGAGTTGAACCGATCAGTAGCTCAGAAAGTATCTGGACTGCTAAGATATTTAGCCACCCCCCCACGAGGGTGTCATGCGGCACAAGGCCTTTTTAATGTGGGCATTCCCGAGCCATTAGGCTCGGCCAAAAAATAGCCCATTTGAACCCGTATAAACGTTTCAGGGCCGAGTTAACCTCCCCGAGGAGACTTCGCCCTTCGGCGTAGCCTCCTTCGGGTTCCTCGCCCGTAGGAAGAGAGTTGAACCGAGCAGTCGCTCAGAAAGTATCTGGGCTGCTAAGATATTTAGCCACCCCCCACGAGGGCGTCATGCGGCACAAGGCCTTTTAATGTGGGCATTCCCAAGCCATTAGGCTCGGCCAAAAATAGCCCATTTGAACCCGTATAAACGGGTTCAGGGCCAGTTTAACCTCCCGAAGGTGACTCCGCCCTTCGGCGTAGCCTCCTTCGGGTTCCTCTCGCCCGTAGGAAGAGAGTTGAACCGAGCAGTCGCTCAGAAAGTATCTGGGCTGCTAAGATATTCAGCCACCCCCCACGAGGGGTGTCATGCGGCACAAGGCCTTTTTTAATGTGGGCATTCCCGAGCCATTAGGCTCAGCCAAAAATAGGCTATTTGAACCCGTATAAACGGGTTCAGGGCCGGTTTTACCTCCCCGAAGGAGACTTCCCCTTCGGCGTAGCCTCCTTCGGGTTCCTCCCGCCCGTAGGAAGAGAGTTGAACCGATCAGTCGCTCAGAAAGTATCTGGACGGCTAAGATATTTAGCCACCCCCCACGAGGGCGTCATGCGGCACAAGGCCTTTTTAACGGGGCATTCCCGAGCCATTAGGCTCGGCCCAAAAATAGCCCATTTGAACCCGTATAAACGGGTTCTGGGCCGAGTTTACTCCCGAAGGAGACTCCGCCTTCGGCGTAGCCTCCTTCGGGTTCCTCTCGCCCGTAGGAAGACAGTTGAACCGAGCAGTCGCTCAGAAAGTATCTGGGCTGCTAAGATATTTAGCCACCCCCACGAGGGCGTCATGCGGCACAAGGCCTTTTTAACGTGGGCATTCCCGAGCCATTAGGCCCGGCCAAAAAATATCCCATTTGAACCCGTATAAACGGGTTCTGGGCCGGTTTAACCTCCCCCGAAGGAGACTCCGCCCTTCGGCGTAGCCTCCTTCGGGTTCCTCTCGCCCGTAGGAAGAGAGTTGAACCGAGCAGTCGCTCAGAAAGTATCTGAGCTGCTAAGATATTTAGCCACCCCCCCACGAGGGCCATGCGGCACAAGGCCTTTTTAATGTGGGCATTCCCAAGCCATTAGGCTCGGCCAAAAATAGCCCATTTGAACCCGTATAAACGGGTTCAGGGCCGAGCGACCTCCCGAAGGAGACTTCGCCCTTCGGCGTAGCCTCCTTCAGGTTCCTCCTCGCCCGAGACAGAGAGTTGAACCGAGCAGTCGCTCAGAAAGTATCTGGGCTGCTAAGATATTTAGCCACCCCCCACGAGGGCGTCATGCGGCACAAGGCCTTTTTAACGTGGGCATTCCCGAGCCATTAGGCCCGGCCAAAAATAGCCCATTTGAACCCGTATAAACGGGTTCTGGGCCGAAAGTTTACCTCCCGAAGGAGACTCCGCCCTTCGGCGTAGCCTCCTTCGGGTTCCTCTCGCCCGTAGGAAGAGAGTTGAACCGATCAGTCGCTCAGAAAGTATCTGGACGGCTAAGATATTTAGATATTCATGCGGCACAAGGCCTTTTTAACGTGGGCATTCCCACGCCATTAGGCTCGGCCAAAATATCCCATTTGAACCCGTATAAACGGGTTCTGGGCCGGTTTTACCTCCCCGAAGGAGACTCCGCCCTTCGGCGTAGCCTCCTTCGGGTTCCTCTCGCCCGTAGGAAGACAGTTGAACCGAGCAGTCGCTCAGAAAGTATCTGGGCTGCTAAGATATTTAGTCACCCCCCCACGAGGGCGTCATGCGGCACAAGGCCTTTTTAACGTGGGCATTCCCGAGCCATTAGGCCCGGCCAAAAATATCCCATTTGAACCCGTATAAACGGGTTCTGGGCCGAGTTTACCTCCCCGAAGGAGACTCCGCCCTTCGGCGTAGCCTCCTTCGGGTTCCTCTCGCCCGTAGGAAGAGAGTTGAACCGAGCAGTCGCTCAGAAAGTATCTGGGCTGCTAAGATATTTAGCCACCCCCACGAGGGCGTCATGCGGCACAAGGCCTTTTTAATGTGGGCATTCCCAAGCCATTAGGCTCGGCCCCGTATAAACGGGTTCAGGGCCCATTTGAACCCGTATAAACGGGTTCAGGGCCAGTTTAACCTCCCATTAGGGCTCGGCCAAAAATAGCCCATTTGAACCCGTAAGGAGACTCCGCCCTTCGGCGTAGCCTCCTTCAGGTTCCTCTGTCCCGGAGGAAGAGAGTTGAACCGAGCAGTCGCTCAGAAAGTATCTGGGCTGCTAAGATATTTAGCCACCCCCCACGAGGGCGTCATGCGGCACAAGGCCTTTTTAATATGGGCATTCCCGAGCCATTAGGCTCGGCCAAAAATAGCCCATTTGAACCCGTATAAACGGGTTCAGGGCCGGTTTAACCTCCCCGAAGGAGACTCCGCCCTTCGGCGTAGCCTCCTTCGGGTTCCTCTCGCCCGTAGGAAGAGAGTTGAACCGAGCAGCCGCTCAGAAATTATCTGGGCTGCTAAGATATTTAGCCACCCCCACGAGGGCGTCATGCGGCACAAGGCCTTTTAATGTGGGCATTCCCGAGCCATTAGGCTCGGCCAAAAAAAAAGCCCATTTGAACCCGTATAAACGGGTTCAGGGCCGAGCGAACCTCCCCGAAGGAGACTCCGCCCTTCGGCGTAGCCTCCTTCGGGTTCCTCTCGCCCGTAGGAAGAGAGTTGAACCGAGCAGTCGCTCAGAAAGTATCTGGGCTGCTAACCCTGACTCTCTCCCCAGAGCTGACTTATATAAGAGGGACCAGTCCATTACTAGTTAGAAGGTGGGTGCGCCCCAACAGGTTATAATAGAGAAGAACGCTGAAGTGACTCTAAACTTTATATGTAAATTTTAGATTTCTGCCATCTGGTGTGTCTACCCGTTCAGCCTAGGCCATTACAATCACAACACTTTAGTCCTGTTGTCAATCATGGCAATAGTTTTATCATGGAATTATCTAAATAATTCAAAATTATCTGATCAATTAGATTTTCAAAACTGTACTGAATTATTTAAACGACTGAAAAAGTTGTACTGAATTGATAAATTTTATAATAATAATGCCAATAAAAATAGACTAATTGAGGGGATTCCTGAACCATGCCTTAGATACAAAAATTGTTCTGACAAGTACAGCCCACACTTTACGAAGAGCCCTATGTAATGTTTTTTTTTTTTTTTTGAAAGAAATGCCATTTCTAACCTAAACGGGCCCGAAAAAAATGTGTAAACGCCAGAAATCAAAGACAATAAAAAAAATAATAATAATAATTTGCTTTTCTAAAAACAGGAAGCAGCTATTTAAACAATTGAGACAAAATAGTAACTTGGTAGAATTAATTTTGTTATTATTATTATTATTATTATTATTATGTTGGTGTAGCACCTTGACGTAATAGTGCCAAGTGTCATCAAGAATCCGAAATACTCAAGATCTTTTCGGAGAATCCTTGCAAAGTAAAGATGCCGGTTTTCTAGAGGCCTACACTCTTAGTCTCATTTCCAATACTTTGAGTGCTTCTTCAGTTTATTTTTTTACATGGTGTGCCAAGTATTCCAGTTACGACAGGAATTACTTCTACATTCATGTTCCCTAGCTTCTTCTGTTCCTTAGTCAGATCATTGTGTTGTTTTGTCTTTTCAATCTCTTTGGGGTCTAATCACGTATTATAATGGAACAGAAAAGTCAATAATTTGACACTTGCTAATCTCTTTATCTATAACAATAAGGCCGGTTCTTCGTGCTTCAATAACATGATCTGTTTCCACTGTAAAATCCCCCAAAGGTCTTGTAACTGTCATTTTCTACCACTTCTCTTTTACACTGAAGACTAGCTTCTGGATTACTTCCAAATTGATTCTCCAAACAATACAATCCTGTTGTCACTTGAGACATTCAAAAAATATGTAGTTAAGTGTCTCATCAACTTTTCCACACTGTATCACGATCGCGACTCCAGTAACCCATTATATTCATAAGGGCACCAAATGTACTGCGGCTGCAGTAACTGTGGTTTTTCCTCGGCAAGACAGCCTTACGTCGCCGAATCCTCTCCAGGTTGGCTTGAGTTCAGAGTTATAATTCTCCTAGATTAGTCGCAAAGCAAGGCTATAGGACTTAGTCTATGCAGCTATTTACCCTCAGCTAAGGAGAGAAGATGTGGACTCATAACTTTCCCAATGATAAAGTGAATATAATAAACTTGACTGAAATTCGAACTTAGCTCTCCGATTCGCAAATCCGAACCGCTATACATCACTTCATGTTTTTGAAAAAAATGGCCATGCCGCTTCTCCTTATATAACCAACGCCTTCAAGGACACATGACACAGTGGATAAAGGCGTTGGTTAGATCCAGTGACAGGACCTATAGAATGTGAGTTCAATACCCGGCTAAGGCAGCGGAGAACTTTCAGAGGGCAATTAACAGGAGATAACTGATAACAGACATCCATTAAACATGGCACGTGAAACTAGAAAGGTCTACCCCAGTGAGCGAAATAAAGGGTTCAGTTCGACATTCCAACCACCTGAAGAAGACCGGAGCGTACAATGGCCGAAACGTTGTAATAAATATGGCGACAACGATGAAGACAATAGTTCAAAGAATGTAAATAGTGTACATAATACCTCATCTCAGAAATATAGAAAGCTACCAGAAACTATTCATGAGAAATCTTAACATAATTCCAAGAACAAGTTCAGAACAGCCAAACATCTTCAGTGCTTATTAAAACACTGCCTCATACCTGTCCTGCAATATACAGCCATTCGGTATCGATTCATAGATTTATTCATATTTTTATATATTCTTATTATTAGGGTTTACGGCCATATCACGTTGAAAAGGACGTTCTCGTACGATGACCAAAGTAAAGCAATGTCGTACCTGGTCATTACCTAGATGGGTGATCTCTTGAGAATACCATACGCTGTAAGTTTGGATGTTCGTGTGGTATGGATTACAGCTATATCACGTTGAAAAACCACGGTTCTCGTACGATCACCGACGTTAAGCAACGTCGAAACTGGTCAGTACCTAGAAGGGTAACCACTTGCGAATACCAGTTGCTGAAAGTTTATGGCTTTCGCCCATATCACATTGAAAAACTCTGGTACTCGTACCGAAGTTAAGCAACGTCGATACTGTACAGTATCTAGATGGGTGAACGTTTGGGAATATCAGATGCTGTGAGCTTGGATATACGGATGGTGAAATAGATAACTATTCGACATTGGACATCGGATAGCCGAGTTCTACTTCCAGTCGGTTTTTTTTTATATTCACTTACGTGCAAATACCCTTGGGAACGCTATGAATCAATCTCTCCTCCCTATAAAATATATTAATTATCTCCAATATGTTATGATGTAAAAATATTTTCTGTTTTTTAAATAAACTACAACAGGTTGATAAACCGTAAAAAAAAATCAATCGTTACCATTATTATTAATACAAACATTTATCTCAGGGCCATATATATATATATATATATATATATATATATATATATATATATAT
>CAHIKZ030005500.1:1125000-1197500 GCA_903632075.3 Acanthosepion pharaonis | reverse complement strand
GCAGAAAAGCATTGCCTCTTATTCTGTAATCCTCTAGTGACCCTGGGGCCATGTACACTGTGAACAACGCCTTAAAAACGCCACACATTTTAGGTTTAATTCTGACCTGAAGACGTCAACATAACACACAAACGTGAAACGTTCTTGAAATATATCATCAAGAGATGAAAAGTGGGTTACATGCAACAATGTTTAACGTAAAAGGTAGTGAATTAACAAGGTTAAATATTTGCAACCAGCCAAGAATCTGAGCTCCATGGAAGAGAGTTAATTCTGTGTATTGGTGGGTGGCTTTGGCGTATTTTTCATTTAAAGTTCTTAAAACGCAATGAAACACTATATGTACATTTATACGTCCAGCAGCTGCAACATGTCCATAAAAGTGTCGTCGAAACGCATTTTGCGTTCATCGAAAATAAAAATGTTGTTCTTCCCTTCATGACAACGCAAGACCGTATACGACAAGAAAAAAAGAGTAAGTAAATTTGGGAATTGGTTGGTTAGTTCTACTATAACAGCAACATTCACCTGAACATCACTAACCGAGTATTAGCTTTATGCGACCGCTGCAAAATTCTCAGATAGGGGAAACTTTCTAAATGGCAAGAACTAGTCGAAAGCTTTTTCACATGAAAACCTGCAGATTTTTAATGAAAATATAAGGAAGCGCAACAAGTCATTACATATAATGGTTAATATTTAATTGAATAAAATATGACTGTACTTGGGAACTTCGAGGCAGAGTAATGGTTAGCAAGCTTGTCGCGCTAGAACAATTACGACTGAGTAGTGAGTTCAATCCTCACTGGTTGCTGCATACTTTCGGCCTTGTGCAACGTCTAAACTAAGATTAGAAAATCATTATTATGTAAATGACTCTCACGATTAGTTTCCAACACATTACTTATCATCTCACAGTTGCGTCTCTGTCTTTGGGAAGCGTGCGTTCAGGGACGTCTCAAATCAAAGGACAGGGTCGCAAATGAGAAAAATTATACTGAAGAGGTTCCCAGCCCTGGGGGACAGCTGCACGAGGCCGCGCCTTTTCGTTGCACCAGAAAGAGGGATTGGTGCTCGCACCGAGGCCAGCGTAACCGACGCTTGCGAGGGCTCAGGCAACTTTTGTTCTTAGCCCGGATGTACGCGCTCGGGCTCCCCACATTAAACCGACCATGTGGGTTGAGTAAATGCAAATATAACTGTACCTTAAGTTTTGTAGAATAAAGTGGCTTATCACAAACATAAAATATCTACTGTACATCAAGTGGTTAACTCTGGTCAAAACTATTTGGTACATTACACACACAAATTCTTTTGTAAGTTTTCTCTTCACACCAAACTACTTATACAACACTAAGAAAAAAGTTCAGAACCAATAAACAGACATTCCTTATTTAATAAACCATGTTTCAAATAATATACAGGGTGTTTCAAAAAGAATACGCCAAAATTATCACGTGATGTATCCAAAACGAAAAAAATTACAAACCACTAGCATGAACACATGTATTGTATATACATTCAAATTTCATTTCATGTTTTATAAGTGCTCGATGTGGCCACCACCGGCAGCGCGGACAACATCAAGCCGATATGAGAATTCCTCCCAAACGCGCCTCAGTATTTCACGGTTCACCGTGTTGATTGCAGCTGTTATTCGATTTTTCAAGTCAACGATACTTGCTGGAAGTGCTGGAACATAAACTTGGTCTTTAACATACCCCCAGAAGAAAAAGTCACACACAGTAAGGTCCGGAGATCTGGCAGGCCAAGCAAAGAGAGCAAGGTCTTTAGCACCTCTCCTCCCAATCCATCGCTGAGACACGTTTTCATTCAGATAAGCTCTAACCCCGAGATGCCAATGGGGTGGTGCTCCATCTTGCTGAAAAATTAAGTCATTCGAATCTGCTTGCAGTAAAGTGAATAGCCCGTTTTGGAGCATTTCGAGATAGGTTTGTCCTGTAACGGTGTTTCCTTCAAAGAAAAAGGAACCATAGACCTTGTCTTGAGACACAACACAGAAGACGTTCACTTTAGGTAATCTCTTTCATGCTCAACAGTTTCATGTGGGTGCTCTGTACTCAAGCACGCAAAACGCCTTCTGCTGAAGAATCACCATTTTGATTGATCTTCCCACAATTCAGCTGCACCGGAAGTTATACTAACGACAGCGGTGAAACTGACACCCAATCAAACTTTGATAACTACTCTATCAAATAACCACTGATTCAGTCCACTACAATGCTATAGACCTGAAAAAATAGTGTAATGATTTGGGCGTATTCTTTTTGAAACACCCTGTATAATTTCATTCACGTAAGTTTTCTTATATTTTTTCACACAAGCAAGACAATAAAACCACTGCAAGAGGTTACTGTGCGTGAAATGAAATGTAAAAACGTTATTAATGAAAGAAAAACAGTTGGGACAATAAAAGAATATGATTCGAGAAGATAACGCATTGCATTTAATTTTGTAAAAGTCGAAGTCGACTGGAAAACAAGATTCTGAAAGAATTAGTAAAGAATGTACGGTTTTCATGTAGGCATTTCAAATGTAAAATTATGAGACCTACCAGACAATCAAGTGTTAAGCTGAGAGTGGTTTAACGATTTAAAATCCATAAGATACTCAATTAAAAAATGAAAACATTAGGACGCCCAATAACGATATTAGGGACGTAGTGAAAACAGTTGGCTACCCAAAATCAAAAATCCCTGAAAATATTAGGACATGAAAGCATGAAAATCAAATTATATACTTGATCGAATGATTGGCAAGACGTCTTACCAGCTTGACACTACACACTATGTAGCGAATCTGATTGTATTATTTTGCTGAAGACATATTTGTAAACGGAAACTATTCTTCGAGAAAAACTTTCAGATCCTTCAAACGAGTTGTTGTTTGAAATCATGAAATATTCATACTAATAAGTATTCAACAATATTTGTTCTGTCTATACGAAAGATAATTTTCATAAGTGAAATTGGTATCGACTATTAACACTTAAATCAAGTGGGGTAATACTCCCAAAACGTGATACTAATTCGTTGATGACGAATATCGGTGTCTACTTCAAGATAATGATTACTTACGCCAGGGCCTCTATTTTGTCTAAGGACAAGTTTATTGATTCTATCATCAAGAGCAAAGTTTTTGTCTGTTTTCAGTATACTTCTGTCCGTAAACAATCAAAGGGCAAAAGATGCTACATAATGCCTCTTTCATATTTATCTTACTTACTACCAGCAACCACTTACGTTGTCTTTTACTGAGTCATCGTTTGCCATAAACGCTCGCATTCATTCAACTCTCTTTATTTAATTTTAATTTCGTCATTTGTTTCTTTTCTTGTTTTTATGAGATTCGGTTTTCCCTCTTCAGATTAATTGACTCAATTCAATGATACATTTTTTCCATCCATTCTTCTTGACTACGGGTTGATCTAATGTATGTTTTAAAGAGATCAATAATAAAGTAGTGAAGTTATTTTCGTTATCTCTTTATCGGAGGACGGGAGAAAAGAATTGAGACTTGGATGCACCCGGGTGGTGACAGGAGAGGGTAAATTAAATCTTGAATGAAGACAGGTGTTAGGAGAGGCTGTATTATTTAGCAACTGCACGTAGTAGATAGGTGTGGTCGAATTGTTATTCGGATGCACACATTGAGTGGGAATCGTTAAATTGTTTCTTGGATATACACGGTGGATGGGCGTTGGTTACTATTGTAATGACAAAAGTACTCACCTTTATTCGAGGTTCGCGTATAGTGTCCTTTTATAGTCCCAGTAAACAGAAACAGCTCCATCAAAGAGGAGAGTAACAAAACAAGGGGAGACCACCCTTCATTATTCATAACAAATACGCTAAGGAATTATACTGTCGGATAATTCTCATTTATTCTACTACGATTCGTGAAGAAAATAAAACTGTTGATTTAGTTCCGTATCTACCTAAATTCAAGATTTCCCACACCGTTTCGTTTAGTTCTTTATCTTTTTCAGTATTTTGCTTGGTTTATTTTGTTTTAAGGCATATCAACCTCAATGGGTTATTTAATGCTGACAAAATTTTTATCATAGATTCGTCTGAATAGAATATGTATTCTTTGGTTTAGATTGGTTTGGTTTATTTTGTTTTATGGCATATCAACCTCAATGGGTTATTTAATGCCGACAATTATTTTTTCCTGGTAATATTTTGTAATTATTCCTGGTAATAATTTTTTATTACAAAGTATTTCTGGTATTAAAACATATTTTTAAACAAGTTTGGGTGTTAACTATTTATCCATAGCCGGGACCCTAACACATGCTATGACCAATGATCAGAGTGGACCTGGGAAAATCAGCAATTAAGAGGTGGTTCTACGCTCCTCAAAACCCACTGATCAGAGGCTTTGCTGTTGGTCATAGTTTATCGTCTTACCCAGGACACAAATGTAGTTTATCGTCATACCCAGGACGGTTTTTTCTGAAAAATAATAATTCGAAAACACAACCCCAACAACGACTTATCTAAACAGAAAAAAAATTATATTAGTGCCATCTCAACAGATGTTTGTCCCTCGAGTCCGACGAAGATTTTTGTTGAAACTTGACTAATGCATGGAATAATAATGCAACACAAAATGTACTTAGAACAAAATGTATTGAAACAAGAAAGTGTACACAATATTTGCATATAGTTTTTTGCATATTCCTGGGAAGACCGTTCCTGGAGAATGTGTTGACTTAGTCGCACTCGGGCAGAGTCTCTGGATTGAATTCCTCCCCTCGTCTTCCCGGTACCAACCATATTTATATGGTTGGTACTCCACTATGCAAATTAGGTGGATCCTACCACAACAATGTTATAGGTGTGACTGATTCTAAAGTTGTACGATGATTCTCTTTGAATGCTGAGTTTGAGGCCGGGATTCTTCGAAATTAACAGAGTTTTAAATAGAGAATGGCCTGCCATTGCGGTTACTTGGCATCTCAATCCTCTAGTTCCTTTGGTCTCTGATCTTGCACCATTCGTGATTAGCTTTGAGTCTTGGTACCATCTCTTTGGTCGGCTTTTTTCCTTCTGCTACATAAACCCTTTGCCTATAACAAACGTCTAGAAATGCGCTGTTGCGCTATGTGGAAGATGTGGTCATTCCATCGGACTTGCATTTAGATGAGCTTCGATGCTGGACGAATCGGCACGATCCAAAATTACAAAGGTTGGTTTTGCGAGCCAGCAACGTAATTCCATGTCTTGAGCAACGAACCCGCAGATAGAACTTTTCCAACTTGTTGATATTCCTGCGCTACAATGTCCACGTATCGGCTGCGCCCAGGAGAGAAGGATTGTTGTTGTAGGTTTGGTTTGTTTGTTTGTTTAATGGCATATCAACCCCCTATTTGGAATCACCGCAATAAGGTGTAATGGTTAGCAAACTTGTCTCTTAGAACAATTACGACTGAGTTGTGAGTTCGATCCTCACTGGGTGCCTCCTACTTTCGGCCTTGTGTCACATCTAACCTACGCTTGGAAATTCACTATCAACTCAAATTTAGGTTTATTTTGACCTTTGGTCAGTTTTTCCAATAATTTATTTCGGTTTTTGCTTTGTTTTTATTTTTTTTTTTGTTGTTTTTGTTTTGTTTTTTTTTTTTTTTTTTTTTTTTTTACTAATGAAAATTTATTGGGGGAAATTTTTTTCTAATGTATTTTCATACTTTTATGTTTTGGTCCCCAGTTTGGGAGTTCACTATTTTCACATAGTTAGGACCCCCTAACAGGTGCTACCACCTCTGGAAACAATGGCAACATATGATTCTACACCCCTCAAAACTTCCCGATCAGAGATCTTGCTGCCGGATATAGTTTATCGTCATACCCAGGACGAGATTCGTGTTGTATAAAAAGAGCATATGACACTAGCTTTCTAAACTCGGCTACAATAGATGACACAAGAGAACAGCGCTTCTAATTCAGGGTACACTTTCCACCCTGAATTGTAGTTATGCTCGCCACATTTTAACAAATTTAAAAAATCTTTATTTGTAAAAAAGCACATGCATATGACCTTCATGTCTAAATCAGGTTTGTCATGCTCGATATTTTTAACTGGATGTTAAATTCTTTAATCTTCAACATGGAGTGGATAATCATTTCCCATACACTATCCTCAAGGGATATAATTTAGTTATTACTGGCCTATCTAAAAAGAAAAAAAAAACATATTCTGCATAAATCCATTTAAATAAAAATTGTACCTCTTAAATATACAATGTTAAGGATTAAAATAAATGCATATTTCAGGATACTTCATTATTTTTCTATTTTCAAAATCACATGACTAATTTTTCCTGATTAAAATTTGAACTCAGATCCAGATTTTTAGTTATACTACAAATGTCATTTGGAAATGAAAAAGATGGAGAAACATTATTATAGATATATATTCAGTTCAACAGTTGCCAAATAGATCTCGCGACAATGATAATGGTTGTCCTATATAAGCTTGTTAATCTTTACTTCGTAGCAGGCGACAAAATGTAATTGTTTGTTGTTGTTTTTACTTTTCACGGCATATCAACATCTCTATGGGTTATTTAATGCCGAATTCTAAACATTTTGTATGCAATTTTATTTCATTTAGATAATAATGTTTTCAGAGATCTAATTACTAATTAACCCATAGCTGGAGGGATTCCTAGCTTTTCCATGGGTTTTTGCGCGTAAGTGAATAAGACAAATCCAATTTGGAATTAGAACTTGGCTTTCCGATTAACAATTACGAGTTGAGTTAAAAGGAAATAACTGAGATATACAGAAGAGGCATGGCACGTGGAACTAGAACAATCTACCCCCGGTGGATGAAATAAAAGGTTTGGTTCGAAATTCCAATCACCTGAATAAGGGAATAACAGTCCGAATAATGTAAATAATGCAAGTAATTGTAATACCACATCTCAGAGATTTAGACAGATACATTTTTTGTAGTTAATAATGGTTAAGTGATACACGTCTTACAAATTAACCCATAGCTGGAGGAGAAGAGGTAGATTCAGATCTTTCCCAACGATACTTGCTCGTAAGTGAATATAACGAAGGGGGAATTAGAACGTCTCTCCGATTGACAATTCTGAGCTAGTATCCTCTACACCACCCGCACTTACAAGACTACAGCACATGATATTCCGAAACGGTCATCCATATAGAGACTGACCAGGTTCGACCTTGTTTAACTTCGTTGATCATTCGAGAACCGGTTTCAACGGGTTACGGTCATAAGCCTAAAATAGTTAGGAACACCTAATTTGACATAGATTATTATTAACTGGGGTCAATATGTTCTTATTAATAAAAATTGAATATATAGTTGAATAATTTTTTTCTCAGCTAACGAAATTCTTCAGAATCATCGTCTTTTGCATTTAATAGAACCGAAGAAACAGGTGGAGTACCAAAACTTATTAATAATTAATACGAAAGCGGAAAACGAGTAATTGAATTTTTTTGCCGCGGTTCCAAACACCAGAAGGCGAATAATAGCTGTGGTAGCAAAAGAAAATTGGAATGTTAGAATATAAAGCAAGCTTATTTAAAACAGACAGCTTTAGTAGCAGTAGTGGTTACGATAAAATATTATAAAATAGAATATCTTTGTTTTTTAACCCCCCCCCAAAAAAAAACCTAAAAAACAAGTACTGAATTGCTATGTAATATGTAATCTCCGACAGAAAATAACTTCATACCTTTTAGAAAACAGCGCTGAGAGATATTAGGCAAATAAATGACAAAGTGGGAAATAACTTGCTTTTAGGTTCTTAGAATATTTTGCTTTTCTTGTCAGATCTTCTATTATCACATTGGGGATAGTTCTTTTATTCTTTTTTTAATTATATCACAATAAGCAGGGCAATAAAGCCACTAAGACATAATGGGTTACTAGGTGTGAAGCATGGTAATTGCTCCGATGAGCTGCTTTCACTGGTTCCTAGACTCCATGAATTCAAGCGCCCTACGAGGCTGGCATCCCGCTCCCACCCTTTCACTGTAGAAACTTTTAAATGTGGCCGTCTCTTCTACTCCAATAGCTTCATACCTCGCACCTCTCGCCTGTGGAACACCCTTCCCAATTACTGTTTCTCTGAGAGCTATAATCGCCAACTATTCAAATGTAATGTCAATCGACATCTCCAGTTACCACTATCCCTCTCCTCATCCTTTCTTCTATCACTCCTATCTGCTCTTGCTCCAAATCTTCTGCAACCCCCCAGAATCCTAGTGGATTCTCGCCTTGCTCGGAGCGTAATGCTTAAAAAAAATAGAAGAGTAACGATTGACATTGCATTTAAATTTTTGAAGATTATTGTTGGCTGGAAAGCATGCAGCCGAAAATGTCTTCTGCGAGTAAGAAGTGTGAGAAAAGTAACTCTTAGCATCGAACTTACCGTTGCATCAAGTCAATTCAACTAAAAATTGATGAGACCTTCTTTTAAATCTAGTACGGGTAAGTATATCAGGAGTACTGAAGCATATGTGTCAGGAATACTCGTAGCATGGATGAATAGAATGATAGACTTATAGATATTTAAGAATAGAAGGGAAAATAATAAAAGATACGTCTGAAACAAATATTCTAAATTTAAATGTTTAAATTTTCAGCGTTCCAACATCTTCCGCACTTCCTGTCGATGTATAATTTTAATAGACGTTTGCTCCTTTATAACTCCCCTCACCCTCCTAATTATATTCAATTCCATCAATAAAAACGCTGTTTTAGTCTGATGAAGTCCTGCTGCTCTTTTAAATCTAAACTCATTTAATTCCATCAAACAAACAAAAAAACATCCTGCATTTCAGAAACTAAGCAAAGTATTAAGAGATATTAGGCAAATGAATGACAAAGTGAAAATGAAATTGCGCCCAGATCCTTACAACATTTCACTTTTATTGGTAGATCTTCTATTATCACAATTTGGAATTCTTAAAAATAAAAGTGATAAAAGCAAACACGTAAGGAAACTGAACGAAATCGGCTAAACGACATGTCCAGACCCGTCTGAAGCAAATAATCTAAATTTTAAATTTTCAGCATTCCGACATCTTCCGCACTTCCTGTCGAGGCATAATTTTAATAGATGTTTTCTCCTTTATACCACCCATCACCCTCCTAATCATATTTAATTCCATCAACAAAAACGCTGTCTGATGAAGTCCTTCAAGAGGACGAAACGTGTTTCACAGAAGTAGTTCCAATTTGTCATTCATTTACCCGATATTGTTTTGATATATAGAATTATATCCATCATATTCTTCCAATGAGAAATTCCGTTAGGAATAGATATAAAGACATTTGCTTCACGCATTTATGTTATTTTTTATTAAACGATAAATATTTGTTTCTTAAGTCGAAGGGAAATTTTTGATCCCCCAATAATTTGCTGGTTTGTTTGCGTTTTATTTTCTATATTCATAATTTTATAGTAAACAGTTTCGTATCTGAATATAAATATATATTCATCCATAACTTGATGTTATATACTAAGGCGTGTTGAAAATGCGCCAGTCGAAATATAATAATCGAATCAATAAAAGCCGAATAATTCGTGTACTACTGACAAATAACCCTTTAGAACATCCGATAACACTAAAGGTCAGAAGAGTACACAGGACGAAAATGAATCCCGGAAACACCATACTTATCGCAATTATGTCATATCATAGTACATCAATTTTAAACTGAAACAACAAAGTTGAGAAGACTATTCCGAATAATTAGTGAAAAACAATTCTTTATCTAAGACTTTCAGAATATACGTATAGTCATCAATTCCATAAACGGGACCTCACTGTGCAGCAGAAACTGCATTTCCACGACTGGGTGTGGTCGCAGAATCAATTTCCCTCAGAGTACTATAAAAATTTCCTCCACATATATAGGTCGAAAGCCGGTGTGCTATTCATTCATTCATTCATTCATTTATTCATTCAAGAGAAGCGTTCAAGAGAAGCTTGTCTCGCTAGATCAATTACGACTGAGTAATGAGTTAAATTCTCACTGGGTGCCCCATACGATTGAATAGTGACTTCGATCCACACTGGGTACTCCATACTTTCGGCACTGTGCCATATTTAAGCTATGCTTAGAAAATCTACATTTATGCGAAGCGTATCTTGGGTAATTAAACGTGTTGTAACCCATCTCTGTCCAGGTCAAACCCAAGCCAATGATTTCCAACTTGAAAGATCGACTGGGTTACGGACACGTTGATATCGATTCTATGGGTGAGGCACCCTCCTCCCCAGCCGTTGACTTCAGTCAAGGACGCTCTCTTCTCAGCAATGACCTGTAATCACCACACTAGCTGGTGTGAAGCCCAGGCTACCCCATTGTGGTAGATAACCATTGACCTGACAATGAGGTTTCATCCACACTTTGAAGGGTCTTGTTTTGAATCCTGCTGGGTGTTCAACCAGCCTCGTGGGGGAATCAATTTTTTTGGCCTCTAATCCAATCATGCTGCTAGTAGTACAGCTAACAGTAACACACGTAGAATAACCTGACCTAATAAGAATTTACTTCTTCTATGTGCCGCGTCCATTCAAGACGTGGGCGAACATGGCTCTCCACATCTTCTTTGTAGCTCTTGGTAATTTTTGTCTTTCGGTTATCTCCCTTAATAGGTTCTATCAACCACTGACACAAGCTCGTTAGGCAGGTAATTCGCAGCTTTCTTTTGTCGCTATTGCCTTCAACATGTCCTACGAGTGTCAAATTCTCCAAGCCCTCTTTTTTCATTTTGTGCCCTAGATATTTCAATTATGTCATTCTGATTTTAAGTTTGTGTTTTTGTTACTATTTTCCCTAAAACTTCCTCAATACACACATGTTGTGTCCATCGCATTCTCAGCTTTATTCTCAAATTTCACTATCATCAGTACTCTTTTCTTTTTATCTAACGATAATTTCAGGTGTAAATAGTTTTAATTAGTGATAACACCTCATTCCAGAAATTCAGATAGAAATTTTCCAGTATCTTAAAGCTATTAACTCTATTATCATATTAACTTAGCTATGGTTAATTAAAATCTACTTAGAAAGTCTACCATGAAATAATACTTACTAGACTGCGCTAGAGGTACAGTTATAATTACAGGTCCCCCTATCGTCCGGTTCACACTTCTCTCCTGTCTTTTAAACAGGAGTATGAGTTTACCCATTGTTTCCTGTTTAGTACTGGGTTTCCGGTTCCTTATAAGTTTACTTCAATGTTATTCTTCTAACGCCCCCGCCTAAACTCTTAATTTTATTATTATTTATTTATTTATTATCCCGTAATAGGAGAAGATAGGTCCGCCTATTGTCCTGTTCACACTCCTCTCCGACGTTTTGAACTGTCTTGTATAATTGTTCTCTCAGCTTCATAAATATCAGTCCCAAAGTTTGATATATATATATATATATATATATATATATATATATATATATATATATATATATATATATATATTAGACTCTAATGCGCTTAAATCCATGATTTGAAAATAAATATTTATCTTTTGCAGCTTGTTCTTTGCAAGAACTAGGAAATGTTAATCTAGAAGGTAAGCACGTGTTTTTATTTTCTTTGAGCAAAAAGAGTGTCCTGGGTAAGACGATAAACTACATCCAGCAGCAAGGCCTCTGATGAAGAGGTTTTGAGGAGCGTGGAACCTCATCTTAATTGCTGGTGCTCTCACGTCCACCCTGACCGGGAGTTGTAGCACCTGTTAGGGTCCTAGCTATGGGCAAATAGATAACACCCAAACTTGTGTAAAAATAGGTTTTAATATCAGAAATACTTTGTAATAAAAAAAATTATAACCGGCAATAATTTTTAGAGGAAAAATTATTATCAGAAATACTTTCCAATAAAATACCAGCAATACAAACAGTTATACATTCTTTGAAAAAATATGACCAGCTATAGATTTCTTCATTGAAAACTATTCCCAGAAATAGGTTTTTGAAGAAAAACATATTACCAGCAATAAAAACTTTGTCAGCATTAAATAACCCATTGAATTTGATATGCCGTAAAACAAAACAAAATAAACCAAATTAAGTAAATGTATAAAATGCCCACTTTCTGAATAGGACGCTATATTAAAAAATTATTTTTACATGACCTTTATAATTCCATGTAAAGGAAAGTTCGTATATATATATATATATATATATATATATATATATATATATAAATTTATACATATATTGTTTTAATGGTACCTAGACTTTATGAATTTAAGCGCAGTACTAGATAGGCAATAAGGTCTCATCAATTTACAGCTGAATTGGTTAGATGCAACCGTAAGTTCTATGCTAACAGTTTCTTTTCTCCTACTTCTCACTTGTGAAACGCTCCTTCGGTTCCACGATTTGCAACCATCTTTGATCTTCAAATATTTAAATGCAATGTCAATCATTATCTGCTGTCTTCTTGATTACTCTTCTATGGTTGTCACTCCTTAATAGTGTTTCTCGTTTTTCTTATTCTTTCACATCCAGAAACCCTTTGCGTCATTGTGGCTTTACTCTCTTGCATGGGGTGAAATGATTAAAAAAAATGCATATATATATTTTTTTTTTCGGTATTTAAAAAAATCATGGTTTGTTCTTAGTACTTCTATGCTATTCAGCAAAAATATGCTTATCTTATGCTTTTCGTGATTGTGACTTTACTGTCTTGCATGGGATGAAATGATAAAAAACTATAATTCATTTTAAATCATTTCACTCCAAGCAAGGTGATATGGCCACTAAGACGCAATTGGTTACTGAGAATGAAAGAAACTGAAAAATCATTAACAAGGAGAGAGAGAGAGAGAGAGAGAGAGAGAGAGAACACTAAATGACCAGGTCTTAAGAAGATAGAAGATTCCCGTTACATTTTAATTTTTGAAGATTAAATTTAGCAGGAAAGCAAAAACCTGGAAGAATGATCTAAAATTTCACTCATTAGAACAATTAATCTGAAAATATTTATAGAAAACGTCACGGGGAAGCTATGTGACGACGGTTTGGAATGTCACTAACGCCAAGATGCTAGCTCAAGACCGATAACATGGCAGACTCTTAGATTTTGACAAGAATCTCTAGATACATAGCAGAGACACCAGGCCATATGTGACAGAATTATTCTATGCACGGACAAAGTGTAGACATATAGATTTTAGCGAGAAAAAAAAATTTCAAGCACGATATAATGAACTAATTTCCCTAGCAAAAGACCTAGCAATTAGTTCAATATGATCATTACACTTTGTGACATTATAAAGAGTGAGACCAAAAAGGTGCAATGACTTGCTGTCCGGGAGGTTATTATTAGGCATGCTGATGTAAGGCAACATCGGTTCTGTCAGCTAACAAAGACTCACTGAGGACACGTTTGCAATTATTACGAGCGGGTAGAGATAGGCATTTGTTGTGATCAGAGCTATCAATTTGGTATAGCCGGAAAAAGTAATTCCTGTAAACTATACCGGCTGAACAGGCAAGCGTACCCAAGGGAGAGATTATAAATCCCTTTTTTAATCGGTATCACTTCACGTGAAAATATTTATAGGAAAGTCACGGAAAAGCTACGTGACGACGGTGGGAGAGTCACTAACACCAAGATGTTTGCTCACGACCGATAACATTGCAGACTCTTGGATTTTGACAAGAATCTCTAGATATTTAGCAGAGGCACCAAGCCATATGTGACAGAATTATTCCATGCACGGACAAATTGTAGACATAGATTTTAGCGATAAAAAATTTCAAGCACGACATAATGAGCTAATTTTCCTAGCAAAAGACCTAGCAATTAGTTCAATATGATCATTACACGTTTGGCATTATTACGAGCGGGTAGAAATAGATGCCTGCTGTGATTAGAGATGTCACTTTGGTATAGCCGGAAAAAGTAATTCCTGTAAACTATATCGGCAGAACAGGCACCCGTGCACAAGGGGGAAATTATAAATACCTTTTTAAATTGCTATCACCCCACGCAAGGCAGTAAAGCCACTAAAATAGAAGCGTGGAAGAATTAGGAACAGTAACATTAATAATGGGCGGAAAGAGAATAGAGTAATCAGAAATACAGTAGATAGCGATTGACATTGCATTTAAATTTTTGCAGATTAAAATTAGCTGGAAAGCATGGAACCGGAAGCGAGTTCCACAAGAGAGAAGAGTAAGAAAAAAAAACTGTTAGCATAGAACTTTTCTTTTTCTTTTTTCTTTTTTTTTTTTTAAACATTTCACCCCAAGCAAGACTGGAGAGTCACTAGCACGAAGGGGGTTACAGAGAATGAAAATAAGACTGGGCATAGAGGGGGGGGGTCTCTGTCCTTGAATACAAACACAAGTCTTTTACAACACTTTAAATTTGATTTCATACAAAAGGAAAATTGAAAACTAATGTAAGCAGAAAGTTAATTTGATAAGTTTTACAAAATTTCATTTTACCCCAAAATACTTTAAAATTTAATAAAATTAGTGAAACACTTTTGGTTATTATGGGAATGTAATATATATTGAGTCTTCTAATATATAGTCAGTCAGTAATAACAATAAGTAGCTGTTACACTTATTGTCAAAGTTATCAGTGGCCGGTGACGAATTCAATATATTGGGTGTGTACTGAATCAAATTATTCATAAGTCTTCACCAACTTATTGACAAAAATAAAAACTATTGAAAAATATGGCGTCTTCCATATTTTTTCGTATATTATCCCTTCCGTATAAGTACGATTACGGTTTATCCGCGGCTTTCTTTAAACCGAGAACAAGTCCTATTTTTGTAGATAAAAATATAAAAAATAGCTATTAGCTTACCTGAGAATTAATATAACCGTGTCTTAAACTTTCAAACGGGAAAATCAGTTTTGTCTTTATTTAACTATAACTTCATTCCAGAGATCATACTAAATAGAGAATACTGTATTCATGTCTCTTCTTTTAGAGAGCACTAGTGTACAGTGATCACTTTGTTTGGTTTGGTTTGGTTTGGTTTGGTTTGATTTGGTTTGTTTTACGGTATATCAACCACAATGGGATATTTAATGCCGACAATATTTTTATTGCTGGCATTTTTTTTCAAAAATGTGTTGTTGGTAATATTTTTTTCAAAAATATATTGTGGGTAATATATTTATTTTTTTCTGACCACCGCTTTACGAGTGGTAGAGAAAAATGGCGTAATGCCCAGCCACCGGTTGTACAGTCATACAGAAAAATGACTTAATGCCCAGTCACTGGTTGAACGGTCGGTAATCACTTGTAACCATTTTTATATCTACTGTGAAACATTACTTACCAATTATTTGTGAATTATGACTCAGGAGCTCAGACAGAAATGTTAAAATTGTTCAGGAACGGAGGGATTAAAGAGTTAAAACCTATTTTTATACTTTCATTGTGTTTTGGCGCCTTTGTGGGGGTAACTATTTGCCCATATCTGGGACCCTGACAGGTGCTATTACTCCGGGTCAGGGTGCACCTAGAAACACCAGCAATTAAGACCTTCAAAACCTTCTGATCAAAGGCGTTGCTGCCGGATGTAGTTTATCGTCTTACCCAGGTCGTGGATTTAATTTATCGTCTTACCCAGGATGCAGTGAAAACTTGAATATCGAAGCCATTCCAACGTTTCCGCTTTGCACATTGTTAACCGTAACGCCATCATGTCAAGGGAACATGTTTCGCTCTCAACATCTAATCCAATGAAAATGTCCCGACAGAAGCGAACTATATTGAGGACATAATCTTATTAAAGAAAATAGCTTGAATGTCGTTATAATTTAATGTAATAATACGTAAGTTTTCACCATTCCCAGATTCTATCATGCAGGTGAGAGATGTCACCTGGTAAATGAATACATTTATCGCAAAGACATTTTCTCTCAGTGGAAGCAGGCATTACCACATGGTTATCTCGGAGTTAGAAAAGAACAAAGATGTCGAACGAAAAAATACAGAGAGGAAAAAAAATGCGAGCAAAATGAAAAAATCACGCGTTAAAAAAGGCAACACAGAAATAAGAATATATATATATATATATATATATATATATATATATATATATATAGTTGCTGCCAATATATATATATATATATATATATATATATATATATATATATATATATATATATATATATATATATATATATATATATATATTGGCAAAACATTCTTTTAAACATCTTTCGTCGAATATGACAGACAAGAAAAACAATTAATGTTTCAATTAGTTTTTCGGCATTCTTACATTTTTCCCATGGTAGGAGTAAGCGAGTTCCAATATATATATATATATATATATATATATATATATATATATATATATATATATATATATATATATATTCTAATGCTTTGGATGGAGCGGCTTGGTGATGGTAGTCGTGTCTCTCGGAGTCACAGTCCTATGGGTAAATGAACTTGGATGAGTTCCACCACGGAATACGTGAATGAGCGGGGCAATATCGAGAGTAGTTTGTTACCTCTTCGTCACTGAGGCCCGGTAGTACAGTTGTTATGACGTTTGCCTGTCAATGTAACTGTCCTCACTGCTGATGAGTCCCAAATATAGGACGAAACGGCCGTCCGGTGCTTTCTGTTGAGGTTTCTTCTAGACTCGATGAATTGCTTAAATATCTATATCTATATATATATTAACAGGACCAGTAGATTCAAACCATCAGTCACTGTTCTAGAACACGCAAATAGTTCTGTCTATCCGATTCCTCTCACAGTACATGAGACACTTCGTGGTATGGTTTTTCAAACACCTTCCAAATGTGCTGCGCGCTCGAATGAACGGGAACATAAGAAGAGTAATCAGGAAGGCAATAGATAACCTATGACATTGTATTTACATTTTTGAAGATCAAAGTTTGCCGGAAAGCATGTAGCCGGGAGATAATTTCACAAGTGTTTAGTGCGAGAAAAAAATGTTATCATAGAACTTACGTTTTCATCTAAGCAATTCAAATGTAAACTGATAAGACCTTGTTACCAATAAAGTATCTCGCTTCGGTTCATAAAGTCTACGTACCATAACGACAATTACAATGCAATTATTTATAAAAACAAAAAATTAGATTTTATCAAGAATCTCTAACTAGAGACCAGAATTACTGGACCAAATGTGGCAGACATATTCAAAATATGGGCGAATTGTAAACTCATAGATATGTAAGATAAATTCTGAAGAGAAAAAGTGTCTAATACGACACAGTGAACCAACATTTTTTAACAGCTGACATAGCAATAGTCATATGCTTTATTAAATTCAACTGTCAAGGTCTGTTTTTTTATTTTCTTATTATATTTTATAAAACGATTATGTATAACAGCATAGAGTTCATGCCTGTTTTTTTTTTGTATAAGTATTTTCGACCGTCACAGCAATTAACAAGAACCATTTGTTTGTTTCTTTTGTATAATAGTAACATCTAGAGTTTTGTGCCTTTACTTGAACTGGGTACTATATCGTATTTATGTGTTATTCACCAATAGTTGTCTTCTGTTGATAGATATATTAGGTTGTTTGTAATTTGCTGATCAACATGTTCTCAAATTGTAGTAAATTTCAACAAATGAAGTGAAAAGTTAACTTACGGCAGAGTGTGGCACATATGAATCTGTTGTAAGAATTTTTTTATTTTATATTTTTTTATATTATTGATCTGAACTGATCTTATTTAGTAGTGGAATCTGGCTTTAAACGCGAAATTATTATCTCACAAAAATCACAGATCAACCCTTAATCCACGCGAGAGACAATTCCGATTGGAAAGCTTGATGACTTCAATCTAATCTGCCTGCTGTTGAATGCTGCTGCTGCTACTTGTTACCTTTTGGCTGCACTTCTCCTTCTATAATAACCCGATTTTAATATCAAGGCACTTTTAATACATTTGCATTTTGGTAAATTAAGCTGTAAAAGGGTCCTTGAGGATAGATCTTCAGAAAGAAATAATTGACCAACGCTAAAAAAAATAGCCTCTTTTTAGACCCACAATGGAAGCTTCGACTAACACAGATGAAAAACCAGCCCGTTTCTATTGCTTTGGCTGCTAGCTACACAGATCTGAAGGTTGCTGCTTTAAATGTCAATAAGTCTTTCGTTTGTAAGATATAAGAACTCCCAGACTCTGGCAAGAAAGCATATTCAGTGTCTAAAAGAGAAAAAAATCAACGGTCAGATATTGTCAGGAATATGGAGTTTGCGCAGCGAGTACATTATATTATCAACGAGAACGCCAGAAAATCTATGAAAGTTACTGCCAATAATCAGCTCCATGTATTGGAACAAGTAAAGTTTGTCTTTACTACTTCGGCTGTAGTTGCTGTTGAAGCTTTTTTGCCTTTCTGTTTTCTCTATTAACGGCTCCTATATCGTATTTTTTTACATGCTAGGCCTACGAAGGAGATCCCCACAGCCTCGCATATGCGTCGATTCTTTCAAACGTCTGAATAACTGAACAATGCTAAATAAGAACTAGATGCGCTGTCCATAGACATGGCCAGAACAGTCTACCACGTAGATTAAGGTTCACTTCGAAATTTCCTGGCTGTTACAAGGCTTGACATATTGCCAAATAGGTAACTAGGGCTCCTCCTTTTACTATAGAAATATATAGATATATAGATATAACCGTAATTTCTATTCTAATAGTTTTTTTCCAAGCCTTTTGAACTCTCTTGTGGTTTTTTGCTTCCCTGCAAACTACGGTCCTCAAATTTTTTAAGGCAACGTTAATCGCTATCTTCTGTTTTCCGGAAATCTGTTGCCTATCGCGTAACTGGTATTCTTTTAGAACGGCCCCATGCGTTGATTACGCATGGGGATTTATGGTCAAACCAGACCTCATGTAGAACTCTTACTCGTCGCCAAAGATGGTGGAAAAATAACCGGTTGCCTGTACTGCTCCAGTAAATACCTGACTCCACTTGCTATCTCCGCCTTTACTAGCGACAGAGCAAGCGGAAAATAGAGTTGTCATATATGAGCAGTCACCTAAAGCGTCACCTCGTTCTTGTGAGTGATGAATTATTTTCTACCCTACAAGCCATTTCCCACCGACGAAATCTCGCGATTTTCCATGGAGTGTTCAGACGAAACATATACTTTAGTTCCACTAGTTCTAACCTCCATGGCTGCTAATGCCCACCATAAGAAACACATTTTAGAAAGCCACTCTCATTCCCCGCTTATTCCATTGGTGAGATGTAAGTTCGATTCGAGAAGCTTCACTCAAACCACTCGAACATAGATCGCCTGTGAACAAAAACAGATGATCCCATTATTGAATTAAGTAGACCACGTGTCCATAGAGGTCACGCATATATAGGAAATCGCCTGACGTCTAAATGATCGTTATTTCTATTGTATCCTCTATTCTATTCGGATCAACATTTCTATTCTCTCCTCTGTTAAAATACGGAGCGCTATTCTCTACTCTATTCACTATACTATTTCTCTATTTGGATAACTATACGGATTACTATTCGAGCGAGTATTATCGAGCAAGTACTATTAGTGACAGTGTTATTCGAAGGCGTTTGGCATAAGTATTGTTCAACGGCGCTACTATAGTTGTATCTGCGATTACAAAGTCTCTACTACAACGAGCATTACGAAAGTGACAACGAGTATTCGTTGACATCACAAAAGTGGCAACGAATGTTCGTTGACTTCACAAGAGGAACCGACTCCCAACAGGATACTTTCCCGATCGTTACAATCTTAACCTGTTCAGGTCTACTATTTACATATTCGGACTGCTGTCCTCATCTTTCACTGGGGTAGACTGTTCTAGTTCCACGTGCCATGTTTAATGGATGTCAGTTATCAGTTATCTCTTGTTAATTCCCCTCTCCAAGTTCTTCATTGCCTTAACCAAGTATTGAACTCACACTCTTTGGGTCCTGCCACTGGATCTAACCAACGCCTTTATCCACTGTGCCATGTGTCCAGCGTACCCCAGTAAACGAGATAAAGGGTTCAGTTTGACAGTCCAATCACCTGAAGAAGGCCGGAGCGTACAACGACCGAAACTTTGTAATAAATATGGCGACAAAGATGAGGACAATAGTTCGAATAATGTAAATAGTGTACATAATACCTCATCTCAGAATATAGCCAGATACTGAATGGCCGAAACGTTGTAATAAAAATGGTGACAAAAATGAGGTCTGAATAATGTAAATAGTAGTTCATCTCAGAAATATATACTGAATGGCCGATTGTAATAAAAATGGTGACAAAAATGAGGACAATAGTTCGAATAATATAAATAGTCATCTCTCAGAAATATAGGCAGATACTAAAAGGCCGAAACGTTGTAATAAATATGGCGACAACGATGAGGACAATAGTCCGAATAATGTAAATAGTGTACATAATACCTTATCTCAGAAATATAGGCAGATACTGTTCGCGTCTATGATTAAATTTTATCTTCTTCATATCTCCCAATTTTCCTTTTACTCTGTAACCCTCTACCACAAGTAGTTCTTAATCCTTGTACAGAGTGAATATTATAGTAAAAAGAAAAATTAATCACTTGCGTCTTAGCGATATTATCGCCAAGATTTGGATGGAATGATTAAAAAAAATAAAAGAAATGTAACCAATTAAGTCAGTTGTTTTGAACGTTTTATATTGTTATATTTTTTGTAATCTAGGGAAGGTTCTAAATAGAAAAATCACACGAAGGTTGGTAATGAACGATAATACTTAGGACAAGAACAATACATAAAATTCGACTTATTGGACATAAGAGCACAACGTGATCATATTTAAACGGAACGCTGATCTTAAATAAAAATTTCAGTTATCTGTTTGGATTTGTTCTGCTCTCATGTCCATCGTTTTTTATGTTAAAATTTTTATATGTTCTAATGTTAATTATGTTTAAATGAAAATGTCCATGAAGATGGTCTAAAATAGACCGAAACGTCCGACGTCGACTTTATATTAACATTAATACATACATAATTGCATATTATGATTTTTTCTCAGTTTTTAGCTTTTTCTGTATATTTTTCTTCATATTTATCGGATCTATATCCATATATTTGCTTAAAATGCTAAGCAAAGTATATATATATATATATATATATATATATATATATAGATAGATATAGATATAGATATAGATATAGATATTATGAAATGAACAAAGAGAATTATTTTTAGAATTTTTTTTTATACTGGACTTTTCGGTCTATAAGACCATCTTCATGTACATTTTTTATGTTTATTTTTTTATAGATACAAATATTTTAGAATTTTTTATGTTTAAATGCTTTTGCTTATAATAAACAGTATTAACGACATTTACCGGCCTGAATGTCCGAGAAATTTTCATAGAAAATATGCGACCTCCGACAGGAATCGAACCTGTATCCTATACGGAACCGTCATATAGCCTGTCGTGCCTTAGTAGGGATAATTCCAAGGTGGATGTAAATCCAAAGAGGGCTCAATGTAAAAATAGAGCAATATTAAAATAATAATGAATAATGAATCCTTAAATTTCCATCATGATAATAATTTAATTCAAGGGTCATTACCCAAGGATTAAAACCAAAAATACATTGAGAATTTTTCAATGTATATTTCTACAACTAGAACGATTGCAATGGGTAACATTTGTAAAGGAAACAGTCGCTGTACTTAAATTGGTCAAGCTCAGGCGATATTACATTAATAACAAGAAGTAAAATTAAATATTCAATGTATCTTTCCCAGATCGGAGCTTCACTAATATTCCGTTTGATGGTAAAACGTTTTACAATCAAGGATGAGTTTATAATGTATCCGAGAAATAAACTTCTTTGAAAATGTCTGTGAAAACTTAGCATACTTTTGATACTCAGTAACAACTGACTGCAGTGAGTTTTTTTTTTTGTTTGTTTTTTTTTTGCTTTTTTCTTTGTAAGATGTCAAACATGATTGGTAGGAAAAAAATAAATTTCTTTTTCAGTGTGTAGTTGAAAAAGGTTTTTAATGACGTTCCTGCTAGCAATTTTAATTAACACGGGAACGGATAAAAGTGCTTTTTCATTTTTTGCTTTTAATCAAGTTTCTTTTCTTCTTATGCATTTATTTCAGCATCTTTTAAACTTTTTTTTTTTTAAATCTTGCTAGCGGTTAATGAGTACGCAAATTGGTAGACGATGGTTTTTTCAAGGATAATATTGCCCAGGCGTTTCATTTGGTTGTTCTTGTACACAGAAAATAAGAGCTGTAGACAGGTCGTCTGAATAATTGGGATGGCAGACAAGGGGATTTAAAGAAACACTATTTAAAATGTAATAATGGCTGACAATTCTTCATCTAATAACAAAATCCAGATAGTATTAATATTTGTTTACTAATAGACGATAGTCTGAATAGCTGTTATGAAAACAACTACAATGTATAATGGTTGACAATACTTCATCTAAATTTAAAATAAAATTACTACTTGTTTACTAATAGTCGTAGAGTGATGAACTGAATAGTTGTCGTGAAAAGCAAATTAAATTAAGATGAAAGATATACGAGCAAGTAAAATTAATTGAAAGAAATACTATTCCAAAATTAATAAAGGGTGACAATGCTTCATTTAATTAAAATTGCAGATAATAATAATAATAATAGATTACTAATACACTTAAAGGGATGCTCTCAATCGTTGTGATGAGAAGGAACTAAAATTAAGATGAAAGAAATATATGTCAAAAATGAATAATGGTTGATAATGCTTCATCTAATAAAAATTCCAGATAATATTACTCAAGTTTACTAATAGACGTAGAGCGATACTCTGAATAGTTGTGATGAAAAGCAACTCTAATTAAGACGAAAGAAATATTCGTCAAAAATTAATAATGGCTGACAATTCTTCGTCGAATAAAAATTCAAGATAAATTTATTAATTGTTTACTTATCACCGTAAAGGGATGTTTGGAATAGTTGTTATGAAAAGCAGCTAAAATTAAAGATGAAAGAAATATATGTCAAAAATGAATAATGGTTGATAATGCTTCATCCAATAAATATTCAAGATATTAATAATTAAACCAAAAGATTAACATGAAAGAAATAATAGCCTGTAATTAATCATGGTTGACATTTCTTCATCTAAGAAACGTTTGTGATAATATTATTGGAAATATGCTTTTTTAATTTTTATTCCTATTCTGTTTTCATTCTTTCTCTTATTGAAAAAAGATGTTGAGATCTTCACACAACCAGCCAAATAATATTTGACGATGGTAAGCGAAAACTTTTAAAGAAGTAGCTTAATTTGTATGGTCAAATCGGATTCTGCGGAAGGGCGGGAAGATTTGGGGCATCTGGTTATTTTAACCCTTATTTCCGCTAATTTACGCTGATTATCTCATCACTTTTTATTATGTTTTATTTGATAATTTTTATTGACTGATTGGTTATCTACGGCTTACTAACCATTTGTAGGTTACTTAAAACTAGAAAATGTTTTAGTGATAATTTTTCTTTTACACTATAATTATATTTATTCAGTTCAACTGTCGCTAAATCGCTCTCACGATAATGACGATATAGTTTCTCCTATATAAGGTTGTTAACCATAACTTTATAGAGGCGACTGAAATAGTGATTCATTTTTGTTGTTTTTTTTTTTTGGTTTATGTTTAGCAGCATATTAACCTCTATCCATTATTTAATGCTGAATATTTTGTACGCAATTTTATATTATTTTTTATACAATTGTGGCTTTAGTAATACAAGTCTTACTAATTAATCCATTGCTGGGGAAGGTGAGGCAGTATTCGCGCGCAAATGAGTATAAGGAACCGAACTCCGATTAGCTCTCCGATTAACAATTCCATGTCCTTATCCATTACAGCGCATTGAAGCTTACAGCCTCTGGTATTTACAAGCGGTAGGCATCTACGTACTGAAAAGTCTCGACATTGCTTAACTTCGATGATCATACAAGAACCGGTTTTTCAACGTTATATGGCCATAAAGCCACGTAATGGATTTTGGAGTACAAAGAATTCGTTAGTCTGGAAATTACAAGGTGTGCGGAAATGCTTTAATTTTCAAATGTGAATTTACGGTGCGGGTGTATGTAATATTTTCGTAAGGTCGTATCTGAGCATATACAAAAAAAGGACTTATTGAAAGGTGATAGGAATACCAAAAAAGATAGTTAATATGAATAAAAAAATTATGCGGATTAATATGTAATCAAGTCCTTACCAACATTCATGTGTGGAAAAAACGCCAACATTCAACTGACTCTCAACTGAACAATGCAAGTTTTCAATCTAAAAGACACCAGAAATCGACAGCTAAACGAACGCCAGGGTCAAGTTAGGGTCATTTTATACAAACAATGAAAATTGGGCATGAACTTTTGCATTGATCTGGTATTAAGTTTTCTTTTTCAGTTTTTCTTTTTCTTTTTTTTTTTTTATTAACATTAACACTTTCTTTTCGTTTTCTTTCAATATTTGCATTCTTTGATAAATGGAAAGTTTACACGTTACCGGGTGTTAACACTCACTCCCACCATAAAAAAACATTGTTGCAAACACCTCAAATTTCCCGAACAATAAGCTCTTTGTATTCCACGACCCGTCTCTCCAAAACTTGACACGCGTGCGCGGAGGAGTCTGCAAATTAAAAGATGATTTATTACCTTATCTAACAGTATGCAAATCAGCCTACACATTATACAAAAAAAAAAAAACTTAACGGCTAGGACCGCTTTGTCATTCACATTGTAGCAAACCACCCCCATTCCATCCGTATTCTATTGGGGAGAAGAAAGATCCTCTCCAAAATCTTCTTCCAGCGAAAAAATGTTCTGTGGAACCAACTCCCAAGAGTTACTGTAACCCTCTATCTGGAGAGACCCTCACGCCACGTACACGGTGAATCTCACTGTAAAAAATAAAAGTCATGCTTTCGTATTGGGCCAAGTGGTAAAGTTGGCCGAACTTACGCAGTCACTTTTTTACGAATATTTCTTATCTAAATATTCCATTCTAATTTTGTTGTTTCTTCTTAAGATTGACTCAAAGAGTAAGCGGTTTATGGTATGATGGTCTGGAGAAGTATTAATAGGAGGAGTGACTTAAACAATGGTTCGTTGGCATACACTTCTTTGCCAAGACAACTGACGAGGAAATAGATACCAGCTATGAGTAAACTCCAGATTTTTTCATGGTTATTACAATAAAAGGAAAATAAGCCTCCGGATAGATTAGAACTCGTTTCGCGTATTTCATGTTGTTAACTTTCGACTCGCTTTCTTCATTCTATTTAATGCAAAATTTCCCTGCGCTCATTTTAAGACTATTCTGAACTGGTAGCGATGAGAAGAGCTTGCAACTCCAAAAAAAGTTCCATCATTACTAGAGGCAGATGAAAATTTGGAATCACTAAACCATGAAATAATATCTCCTCAAGACGATCACAAACGTGGTCAGATTCCTACAAAGATATTACGATATGGTCTTACGAGCCAATCAAAACTCAAGCGGCAACTTCAAAACTAATGTGCTTATTCTGCAACATATATATATATGCAATGGGATATTTAGCCCGAATTCGGTTAGGCGTCCTGGGTAAGACATTAAACTACATCCGCATCCTGGGTAAGACCATAAACTACGTCCAGCAGCAAGGCCTCTGATCAAGAGATTTTGAGGAGCGTAGAACCACCTCTTAATTGCTGGTGTTCCCAGGTTCACCCTGATCCGGGGTGGTAACACCTGTTAGAGTCCCAGCTATGGGCAAATAGTTAACTATTACTAGCAATACTTTTTTGGAAAAATTATTACCAGCAATACAATTTTGAAGAAAAAATATTAACAGAAACAGATTTTTCACAAAACAAAATATTACCAGCAATAAAGAATTTTATCGGCATTGAGTAGCCCATTGAGATTGGTGTGTTGTGGGACAAAATAAACTAAACCAATCTAAACCAAAGAATACAAATTCTGTTCATACAAATCTATTATAAAAATGTTGTAGGCATTAAATAACCTGTTGAGCTTGATATGCCTTAAAACAAAAAAAAAAAAAACAAACAAACTAAAACAAACCGAATTCGGTTATGGATCATTTTTATCAGTTTCCCGGGGCCGGCTGTCATCGTAAAACACTGGAAGAAAATATTCACAGATATCCAATATATAATACAACATATCCAGGGCCGGATTATCTTATAGGTGAGTAAAGGCTGAAACCTTGACCTCCCTCAAGCTTGGTTATAATCACTTTTTACTTATTATGGTTGTGTTGATATATGTAGTAATTTGATTTGCAATAAATAGTAAAATAGTGGTATTTTTTAAAGAATAGTTTTACTGACAAACAAAAGACAGCTATTTTAGTTTGTTTAAAGAATTTGCAATGACTTTACTTCAAGCTACGTAAATGATGCTAAAATATATCACGAATAAAATATATTCAAGACGGAGAAATTCATGCATGAAACATGCTGTCGCCGCTGGGTGTTGATCTCAATGCGCACCCATATATATATATATATATATATATATATATATATATATATATATATATATATATATATATATATATAAAAATAAAATAAATAGAGAGAGAGAGAGAGAGAGAAACAACAAACGAACTTAGGGCCAGAGTTTCTGACTGACGTCAAATCGGTCCATTTTCGATCCTGGCTTGAAGCATTTGGATATCTAACGACACTGTGATAGAGCGAAAAGGCATATATATATATATATATATATATATATATATATATATATATATATATATATATTATTGTAGTACAAAATTTAAGAATAAATAGGAATAAGCATAATTTATATGGCATTTTAATGTACATTTTAAAAGCTAAAAAAAAACAACCGGTTTCGCCCCAGCCTTATCAAGTTTATTTCTAGGATATCAAAATAAATGTGTAAATTTATTTGATATTAAATGATAAGGCTGGGACGAAACCTGTTATTTTTTTAGCTTTTAAAATATGCATTAAAATGCTAATTATATATATATATATATATATATATATATATATATATATATATATATATATATATATATATAACGGATGTAACAGCAAAATTATCCAAATCGCATAACACAAAAGTTGTCCAATTATTAGATTACGGTCTGAACCGTTGTATCTTAGAAATGATTAAAGATATCTTACTGGAATTTTCCAGTGTTTTTATAACACTGACGGACTCTACTTTGAGCAAAAAGAATGTATAATTACTCTCCATGCTTAACAAAATTACCGTGATTGATGAATCGATCATGAACGGAAATGATATATTTATCATTAATTAATCATAGCTATGGATCGAAAGCTCATGAAGTATTGAAATAATGTTCATATATATATATATATATATATATATATATATATATATATATATATATATATATATATATATATATATACCAGGATCATTTCCCAACTAATCTGAGATGAACTTCGCCGTCTCTAATCTTCTTACTTTCTGGAGTAACAATGTGTTTGTCTCATAGGTTTCACGTAGGATTTCATTTTTTTCACCTCTCTTTGGAATGTCATAGCTGAATCTCCTCTGTCACATGCCAAATGTCTTATGAATTGAGTTGGATCTTTTCAAATCGATCCGTTTAGCTCTAAGTTGAAAGGATGATTGTTCTTCCTGTTATGACGTCTTGATCCAGTTTCCCTCTCTACTGTTCGGCTTTTAAAACTTATTCACAATTCTCTTGGCGGTTCTTGAATGGACTTTGAAGACAAGTCAGAGTATGATTGTTGGTGCCATTACTGAAAGGCCTGAGTGATCTTTTTTCTCCCACCATTGCTCAGTTGGAAAGAGAGTGGTCCTGACACAAAAACACTTTCAACCTACTCACTTTTTAGATGAATAACTCAAAGAGTTTTCCAGTGAATCTTACGACGAATGGTGTGAACATGGCTAAACATCTTATCGGAAAACCAGGAAAAAATAAACTCAGTTTAGTGGAAATTTTAGATATTAAACATTTTGTGGGATGTATAATTATGCTGTTACACGATATTATTCTGCACCCGATATATATATATATATATATATATATATAAGATCAGAAATAAATTTCAAATGCAGACATGAAAACAAATACCTATTATCACAATTTATTCCAAACGGATAAAAAATATATTGACCATTACTACCGCATCACAACTACCATTGTAGCATTAGTCCACAATTACTTCCACACCGCAATTAACATTACCGTATCAGTCCACAGTTATACTTACTTCCCCGCCCAGAAAAATTAATACCACCGCATAAATACTAATAATCATTATAAATTGTAGTTTCCACCATTCACATATATGCAACCGACAAAAACAAGCAAATAACCAGCTTTAAAATAACAAGACAGCATTAAAAAAATTTAAAAAATAATAGCAATTTTACCTACCATAGTCTTACACAGATCCCATCATAAAAAAAAACAAAAAAACAGACGGATAGAAGATGTGTGCACGCGTGTGCCTGCGTACATACGTGTGTGCGAGAAGATTTTATTCGGCGAACAAAATAGACGAACGGGTTTCGCATTCACTCTTTTAATTTTTAAAAGCACGGTCAAGATATTGAAAACATTTAATAAAACATACATGCAACAAACTATTTCTTATTTAACAGTTAAAATATTTAATCCCTGAAGATGGCTAAATGTATAGCCGAAAACGCTCGTAAAAAAACAACAATCAGGCAGTTTTTATATAATTTACCATCTGAAAAGAAAAAAATTATTAGATCACATAAGAAATTGTATGAAAAACTAAATAAAAGCACCTTGTCTGTCGTATTCAATGAAATGTGGATGAAAGAAGGATTGCTACCTAAATACACAAATATATATATATATGTATATATCCGCATGTACGTATATGTGTGTATGTGTTTATTAACTCTTCATTTGATTGATTTTATCGATCAACAGAATGGTCAAATGAGAAATCGAAATGTAGTGTCTAATGGCAAAATTAGCTTTCTTAAAAATTAGGATTCAAGAGAATTGGTTCCAAACATCTCCACTTCTTAATTCTCTTTGACATTATTATTATTATTATTATTATTATTATTATTATTATTATCTTTCTGTAGGAAGTGGAAGAATAATTCCACAATATATAGAATTTGGCCACAGGCCATGTATTCGGACATTTGAGATTGTGCTTATTCCCAAAAGAACAGTCTGAGTAACGACAGAATTATTTAAGAAAATTTGATTGCTTGATATTTGGGACTTTTTTTATTTTTTTATTAGTTTCTGTCAAAGATGGACATAAGCACAAATGTCAATCCTTACGTGGGCGTCATCGTAAGTTAATTTAATCAAGAAAGACAATGAAAAAAATCATACTCTATGCTAAACCTAAGTCCATAAATCAGTCAATGAAAACAAGAAAGGCTGGCTAAGGGGTACAGTCAGTAAATAGATGGCGGAGAGAGCCAAGTTTGACAGCAAAAGCATCAGAATCGGAAGCGGTAAGAAAGCGAAGTGGCAGCGAAGAAAATCGAACCTCCTCGTTTTAGGTTCAGTGGTCATGACACGCGTGCACATGACAATATCCGTGACTTTGGCGACATAGTAACTGTGAGTTCAGTCCCTGGGTTGGGTAGTAAAGACCCAGTCTCAATTGAAATAGGGCTAGAAGTATCTGAGCCGTGATAAAAAAAAGATGAGATGCCGGTAGAAAGGAAAAGCAAAATAAGAAGAATTTACCTTCGTAGATTAAGTAAAGGGTTCATGTCGAAATTCCATGAACGTTCTGAGGACCGAGAATCACCTGAAGAAGGCCAGGGGGCACAGCAGTCGGAATGTTTTGGTAAAAAATGATGAGGACATCGGACAGACTATAAACAATGTAATTGTCATGGGTCATTATCTATAACTACAGAATGAACTCTTCCTAACACTATGTATACTACGCCTCTCAAGCGAGAGGGTCGAATCGTGTCGAGCCGATAGTAGTTCACTCCAAACCAGACTGACAGTCATACTAACACCTTCCACATCTTGTATTATTATTTCATGTAATATACCTTCGTTATTTCTACTCTTGTGTTCGTGTTGTTCTTCCTTGGTCCTAACCTGGACCATAACACTAAGTCACTTTAATATCTATCTATCTATCTATCTATCTATCTATCTATCTATCTGTCTGTCTGTCATGGGTCATTATCTAAAAATACAAAATGAACTCTTCCTAACACTGTGTGTACTACGCCTCTCAAGAGAGAGGGACGAATCGAGTCGAGCCGATAGTAGTTCACTCCAAACCAGACTGACAGTCATACTAACACCTTCCACATCTTGTATTATTATTTCGTGTAATATACCTTCGTTATTTCTACTCTTGTGTTCGTGTTGTTCTTCCTTGAACCTAACCTGGACTATAACAGTAACTAATGGAAATTCCTCTCCTCCCAGAAATTCAGGCTGCAAATAAATACATGAAAAGATAGTCAATTGTGGAATAGGGTTTTATTCTCTGGTAATAATTGGTCTAAACCTTTTGTGGGTTGTATGTGCCAATAAAGAATAATTGAATTTGAACATTGAACTTCTTTTAGTCCAATTGGCAGGACAGCTGATATGGTTAATCTGACTACATTATACAAAACAATGCGTTACACGAGAACGTTGTCCTTTATTCTAGTTCAGCTTGTTTAACGATGTAGGGAGAAGAGCAACTGAAATTAAGATGAAAGAAACACTAGCCAAAAATTAAGGGTTAATAATGCCTTATCTATTAAAAATACAAAATAATATACCAAATTGTTTACTAATAGTCGTAGAGTGATGGTTTAAATTGTTTCGATGAAAAATAAATGAAATTAAAATGAAAGAAATACGAGTCAAGAATTTATAATGGTTAACAAAGCTTCAGCGAATAAAAATGACAGATAATATTTCTACTTGTTTACTAAAAACCGTAGATTGGTGGCTTAAATAGTTGTGATGAAAAGCAACTGAAATTAAAATAAAAGAAATACTAGACAAAATTAATAATGGCTGACAAGGCTTCATCTAATACAATTCCAGATAATATTGCTGCCTATTTACTAATAGAAGTAAATCGATACAGGTGTGATGAGAAACAAATAAAGTTACAAATAACCGTCGTGTAGGTATCTCCAAGAAAACGATACATTAAGTTTAAAATTTCGTTAAGCTTTAATTTTAGTTTTAATTGCAAACTAATGGATTAGATTTAATATTCCCAATAAACAATATATTTTTTGTATTTCAAACCGAATTTAAATTGATTAAAATTTATTTTTCTACCCATCTGTAAAATGAATAAATTCCTCAATATTGTCAATTTTATCAACACAACATAAATATGTACCTGTCTATATTTCTGAGCTGAGGCATTATGTACACTATTTACATTGCTCGGACTATCACACTCATCTTTGTTGTCATACTTATCACAATGTTTCGGCCGTTGTACGCTCTATATATGGAAAGAAAAGAACATCATTGGAAGATTCGTAAACTTAAGGAATCAGCACATATGCTATGCCACAAAAATCTCATGAGCCGACAAAGCCTAGAAATGGTGAGAATTAGTAATAAGGAGTGCCAGAGAAAAGCAATAATAACAACAAAAATTGCAATATGAGCGCTGGTAAAAAATTGCAATGATAACAGCAAAAATTGCAATATGAGCACTGGTAAAAAAATGATAGCTGAAGACATTAGGTTGATAATAACCAGAAATTCATACACAGATGTCCTCAAGGAAACATGGCACAGTGGATAAAGTTGTTAGTTAGATCCAGTAACAGAACCCAAAGTGTGTGAATTCAATACCTGGTTAAGGCGGTGGAGAAATTGGTGAAGGGAATTAACAGGATATAACTGATAACTGAAATCCATTAAACATGGCACATGGAACTAGAACAGTCTACTCCAGCGAGCGAAATAAAGAGTTCAGTTCGGCATTCCAAACACCTGAAGAAGGCCGGAGCGTACAACAGCCGAAACGTGATAAACATGGCAACAAAGATGAGAATGATAGTCCGAGCAATGTAAATAGAAAAAATAATTATCTTTATTAAAAATATTTGAAAATAGAATATACTATTCTCAAAATTCAGTTTACTTTATCTGAATTGAAAAAAAAATATTGCTTGCTTTTTTTTTTAAATATCGCAGTAATGGATTTTGTAAAAAAAGAGTTACGTATTTTTATGTGGTACTGACAGATCTATAGACAGCCTGATATTTGAAAATTTAAGTAACGTGTAATTAGCTGTAAAAATCACTTGGCAAATATAATTATTGAATTTTAGGTACGTTGGCTTTACAGGTATACCTACGAAGATACCTGTTGAGAAAATGTTAAAAAATTACCAATAAATTTTAAATTTATTATGGTCCCAAATTTTATTCTCGGACGATGTTATCGATAGATGGCCGTATTTTCAGAAATCAACACGTTTTTGCGCAATAAATATTCGAAATTATTTTTTACAATACTTAGGGTCACTGATTTGTGACGTGTTTTTCCATTTATCATTGTTAAATATAGTTTTAATATAATAATATTATCACTTGACCGCTACAAATTAATACAGAATTTTGAAAGATTTAAAATTTATAAATTATTCTGATTAAATTAAAAAAAAGAAGAAAACAACTCTTGTAAAAAAAATCATTATTCATGTTTTTTTTTGTTTTGTTTTTTTTTTAGGATAATAGAGCCCATAATAATATTTTATTCATAAAAGCAATTAAAAACTTTTCTAATTAAAAAAGTTTGAGATTTATTACATTTTTAATTTCACAATTCAGTGCTGATTTTCTGTATGTGAGGGCCTCGAATGACGCAAATTATTTGATCATTCAAATTATCTTCGGATGTACTTGTCCTTATAACAACAAACATTAAGCTATACAGAAAACAATTTCTCGAAATTTCATAAATTTAAATGTAGAGATAACATATGTAAACAGATATGTTTACAAAAACTTTCTAAAAATGAAACATTTAAAAAATAATTTCATTAAATTCTGAATAAGTCCTGAAAGTTTTACTAAAAACAGACAATTATCCGACTTTTATAAGAATTTCAAAACGAATCTGTTTTTCACCACAAAAGAAAATTCTGCGTACACATTAATGAACCAGAGATTTTAAACCAAAGTTTACAAGGTTCTAAATAGGATAAGATATATAATTTTTGCATCAAAAAATCTTTTGATCTTTCATCTTAATAATAACAAAAAATATTCTGACATTATTGCTTTTTATTAGCTTTGAGTATTTTTTTCATCAGGCATCCTTTTTTTGCGTGATTATTTGGAGGCGCCGTAGATTGGTTGCGTGTATAGTTTCGATAAAAAGTAACTAAAATTAAGATGACAGAATTACAAGTTAAAAATTAATAATCGATGACAATGCTTCATCTACTAAAACATCCAGATATTACTACTTGTTTACAAATAACCATAGAGCGATGGTCTGAATAGTTGCAATGAAAAGCAACTGAAATTAACAAAAAAACTTCATGACAAACATCAATAATAACTGACAATTCATCTAATAAAAATCCCGGATAATATTACTAACTCATTAAAATAACGGTAGAATCGCTGTGCATTTAATATGAAATAATTCTTCTGTTTACCGCGTTCCTCTTAGGGGATCATGTCTCAACACAATTACCTGTCCTCTGTGGCGCTTTATAAATACTGTCTTTTTCGTAACTCTTCTAAACATTGTTCTGCCATTCATTTACTCAAGATCGCTAAGTAGGTTATAGACTGTTTTCCTCAGTTCCACTTGCCTTCAATTTTCCAGACTCTCTTTTCTCTTTATATACGCTGTAAATTTCAACTGCCTCTTCTTGATGCTAATTATAACACTTCTTTTTGTATCCATTTTCTCTAAAACTTCACCTTTACTCACATGTTCTGTCTATGGTATTCTCAGTATCCTTCTGCAGAACCACATTTCTGTTGCTTCAAGTCTCTTCTTCATCTGTGAGGAGATCGTACAATATTCACTGCCATTTGCCTAACATCCGGTTATTTTCTCCCTTTCTTCCTGTTTATTATTACATTTCCAGTTACTTCTAAAGTCTTCTCATTCTCCTTCACTGCCAGTAACACCTTGCGTCTTAGTGGCATTATCGTTCTGCTTGGGCTGAATTGATTATATATATATATATATATATATATATATATATATATATATATATATATATATATATTAACTGATTTAAAATATAGTTTTTTTTTGCTACACAGTAATAACCATGTTTCAAAAATGGAAGCTTAAAACTTTAAATTTAATTATATAATTAAATTAAAAACATTAGTTCCTTTTCATCTTCAAGCGAACATTGCAATAACTTATTTTTAAATTTACTGAGTTTTATACGCACATATAAATTCATAATTTATACGCACATATAAATTCATAATTTTATACGCACATATAAATTCATAATTTACTGTTTACAGAGAAATCCAATCATTCAGACAGGGGATGTAGCGAGTTCATTTTTATTAATTATTGTTGTATCAATTTTGAGTTACGTTCGAAAAGACGGTTAAGTTTATGGAGGGTAGGGGTGTATTTTCAACGAATTCTGACATCCGTCAAAAACATATCGTCTTGTTTTTCTTTATCTTATTAACGGCAAATGTTTTTCGCCATTTTTTCTTGTATACTTAGTGATTCTTTTTAGGTGCGTTTGCATTAGAACCGTTTTATTAAACTATAATTTTAAAATAGTTTTACTCTTAATTACTAATAGCCTATATTTCTTCTTTTAAAACAAGTAAATGTAATAAAATTACTTACATTATTTAGAATTATTTTTTCATATCAAATATAAGTATGTATATTACCAGCTCTCATTTTTTTAATTTTATTTTTAAATATTATTTAAGGAAAACTTTTGACAATGACGGCAAAAAACTAGCTATTTCATTTCTCTGATACTTATGCTCTGTAAATTTAAACTGAGCACTGTTTTGTAAAAATAAAAATATAAAATAACAAGAACAGCGGATTATATATCTGACTGTTCTTTCTTTTTATTTATATAAATATAAAAAAATATAGTCTATTAAAATTAACAGTGAAAATATTTTAAACTTGTAGTTAAATTTGTAGTTAAAACGAATTCTAACCTAAATATCTTTTAAAAGTGTAGCTAAATAAAACGTATTCTAACCTAAACACCTCTCAAAAAGTACTACAAGCATTTAAATGAATCCAATAATACACCTACAGTAAAATGAAATTAATATGAAAAGCTAGATGTAAGCCATTGAATGACCCATGTCCTTTGTACTTACATGAGAAACTATATATTAATAGGTTTATAAAAATTTTTTACTAAACCATAGAAATGAATTAGCTATTTTTGCTGTCATTGTCATAAAGTTTACTTAAATAATATTTAAATATAATTTTTTTTTAAATTGTGACCTGGTAATATACATACTTATACTTGATGTGAAAATAATTTTACATACTGTAAGTAATTCTAATACATTTACTTGTTTTAAAAAAATATATAGTATATTAAAAATTAAAAGTGAAAATATTTTTAAAATCGTAGTTAAATAAAACGTATTCTACCCTAAACACCCCACAAAAATCTTTAAGTATACAAATAAAAAAAATGCCGTAAGAATTTTTGCCGTTAACATGATTTTTTTTTAAAATCCAGACGACATGCATTTAACGGACGTCAGAATTCATTGAAAAATACATCCCTACCCCTACCAAAACGTAACTAATAACTGATACATCAAAATACAGCGATAATGAACACGCAAACACCCCTTGTCTGGATGAATGGATTTCTCTGTATCCTTGGAAATGTGAATTATTAAATTTTGCAGTGCCTTTAAAACCTAGTAATTTTAAAAATAAGTTACTCCAAAATTTGCTTGAGGATGAAATGGAACTAATGTCTTTAATTTAAATACAAAATTAAATTCGAAGCTTTTAGCTTCCATTTTTGAGACATGGCTAAGAGCTGTGTAGCAAAAAAAACATATTTTAAATCAGTTTATTTATAATATATATATATATATATATATATATATATATATATATATATGAGAATGTTGACAACGCTTTTCTTTGTTTATACCGAGACGTCTGTTTACCTTTACTTATCTTTTGGAAGGCGTATTTCACCATCTCAATGCACCTTTGGATTTTAGTGTCGCACTTTTTGTCAAAAAAATTTCCCACATATTTAAAATGTTCTACTTGTTTCATTTTAGTTTCTCCATTTTGTAATTTGCATGTTGGGAGTGTTCCTTTTGCTAACAGCCATGCACTCTGTCTTCAGGATTACCCATGTTTGATAATTCTTTATCCAAGAAAAATCTTAAGATACCATTTATAGTTCTAAAATCGCTTGATTCCATCTCCTGCTAATTTTCCCTCTGAAAGCTCTCCACTGCCTTAACCGGTGTGTTTATGGCACAGTGGATAAAGGCGTTTGTTAGATCCAGTGACAGAGTGTGAGTTCAATACCCGGTTAAGGTAGTGGAGAACTTTCAGAGGGAAAATTAGCAGGAGATAACTGATAACTGAGATCCGTTAAAAGATGGCACGTGGAACTAGAACAGTCTACCCCAGTGATCGAAATAAAGGGTTCAATTCGAAATTCCAACCACCTGAAGAAGGCCGGAGCGTACAACGGCCGAAACGTTGTGACAAATATGGCGACAAAGATGAGGACAATAGTCCGACTAATGTAAATACTGAAGAACGGAGAATAGACCACAGAATTCTGTAAAAACGGGCGAGCAATAAATAATTAAGTAATACTAAATAAAAAATAACTAATCAAGATAGAAGTGTCTACGGACGTCGATTAAATAAATGATTCAGTTCAGTTCAATATATGATTTAGGTTACCCAGATCGGTATACACCTGAGGAAGCCCGGAGGGCACAACGGCCGAAACGTTGTGATAAAAACAACAAAGACGAAGACAATATTCCGTATATAAATAATTAAACAATGATAATTACAAATCCCAGAAATTCAAACAGAAATGATTTTTATTTACCTAATTCGAAATTTATTTATCTTATTTATTTTCTTTTCTTCCTTTTTGTCTCATTTGTTTTCGCGGTTTTTATGTTAATTCAAATTGATTATTGATTCGCATCAAATCTTTGTTCAGTTTTTTTCATTACATTTTTTTTCTGCTTTCTTTAACACGTTTCCAAAGCGCGTCCTTGTCTCTTCTTAATTCTATTGCGCATATCGAGAAAATTGTTTGCAAAATGCCAACCTAAAATTAATTTGCAACCAAACGAAGCTGGTCCGACCCTAAAAATTGTCGTCTAAATGACGCAAAAATCAAAGTAACACTGGCATCTCGTTTTAACAGATACATTAACCGAAATTACACAAAAATATCTTGAAATAAAAAAAAAGAGTAAATTTATTCAAAGAAATAACTATTGGCTTCAGCCTCGACCTCAAAACGACTTTGGAATCTCCTGCAAATCTTCTGAATGATTTCCTTGTTTAAATTAGTGAATGCCGCCATAATGCTTTCCTTCGATTCATTTTTTGGTGTTACAAGGAGTTTTTGTGATCCCTAGCTCAACTGGATCTCATACATAATTGTGAAAGTGGTTGCGGTCTGGGGAGTTAGGTGGTGAGATGTAAGGGGCGATGTGGTCGCTGGAATTGTCTGGCAAACATGCCTGGGTTTTCCTGCTTGTGTGGCAAGATATGTGGCAAGAGACCTGTTGCTACACATATGTTATTTCAGCAGCCACCCTATTGACCACTACCTACTCAAGGTTCATGATGAAGTCTTCTGTGTTGAGACTAAGACCTTCACCAATTCATAAGTTCTCTTCTTATAGGAACGATCAAAGTGAGTTTTTCGTGCTGCCATACCATCATAATCACGATCAGAATCACCCAACTCCTTCCGAATCCTCTGCACTGTCCTCAGATTAACACCCAAACACTCTGAAATGTTCGTGTATGAGCTTCCGGTGCGAATGCCAAGCAGTACAGCATGGCGTTTCCAAATTTCTGGCCGACTGAATTATGTCATGGTGCTCTTTTTCTCGCGATCGGTGCCCGGATAACCCTACTATACAGTACGGTTGACAAAATCAAAACAAGCAAACCTCCAGGCGTGAAATTAAAATCATAAAATGGCGACAATTTACCCATCGCATCTTATAAAATGTCGCTTTTCTCTCATCAACACAGAGTCAAACATTTCAACCTGACGACATTTCAGCACTAAAAATGCCGATATTCCCGCGTGATCCGCTTTGTTTACGAGTCTTCCGGTGCCTTTGTTTAAGTGCACGCGTGACGAACTTACAAATTGATGGAAAAATGTTCAATATCTGGAATCGGTAAAATCAGATTAAACTCTTAGTGGTTCTGGTGAAAACCGGCAAGTGCGCGTCAAAAACTGTCTGGGCAGGAATTACAGAGATCCGAGGCGATGTCAACTTTCATTTTACCTGCTTAAAAGTTACTCGTAGAATCGCTCGATTCAGAACTTTCTCACTTTCAGTCTTTTTACAAACTATTATTATCTTCTTTTCTTAAGAAGGGTAATCTGAATTGATTTCTTCATTTCAATTCCCTAAACGAAAGATAATATATGTGAAAATGTATTTTTATATCAATAATAGTTTGTTTGTTTGGATTTCTTTTTTGTTTCTTGGTGCGGGGGATATTTTTAACAAACTATTTTCGTCTTTTTAAGATTTTAAGAAAAGATATTAGCACTTTTTCGTAAGTACCCAACAAAGATATATTTTTCGTAAAGTCAGTTGTGCGCCATGCAGTAGGTTGCCATTTCTTTCTGCGGTAGACCAGTTGCTATCAGTTTCGGGGGAGAAGAAGAAGATTCATACCTTTCCCAGGGTTATTAACACGTAAGTGAATGTAATGGATTCGACTGGAATTCGAACTCGGCTCGCCGATTTCTCAATCCGAGCCGCAATCCATTACTCCACCGCGCCTCGTTTTTGGAAAAGTAGGGAAGCCTAAATGCAAATAAATTTCTTTTTGCTAACTGATTCGTGATAGCTGTTTCGAATAAAAATTTTTGACCATTTCATATAGGAGAATCAAAATTTCACAACATTTCTTCTGAATCGTAGTTTTTAATCTATCTATCTATCTATCTATCTATCTATGTAATCGTGCAGCACCCTACCCGGTAGTTTAAGACTTCCAACACCACGGCTGGTTGCTGAAGTGACCGCTTCAATCCACAGCTAGCCTTATCCCACGTTGTGTTTTAAGTTTGATCATAAGGATGCCACGATCGAATCTTGTCGAAGTAGGACGAAGACGAACAGTAAAAACAATAACACTCGAAAAATTGAACAAAAAGTAAATACTGTTTTTATATCAGTCCCGCGTACAATAATTGGTTTAACAGAGTTCGCATGCAATTAATTATCAGCCCAACCTGCGTCTAAATCGGAATTGATATTATCGTTGTTGACATGGAAAACTTTAGACAACAGAAATAGGGTTCTACAGAAGCATACTGAGAATGATATGGACTGAACATTGTGAGCAACGACGAAGTTTTAAGGAAATAGAAATAAAAAGGACAATTATACTTCGAATTTGTAAGAGACGGTTGAAATGTCTCTGGTACATTATGAGAGAAGAGGGTTTGCAACTGGTTCAAACGCATTTTAATTTAGAAGGAAGAACAAATATAGGAAAATCTTTTTTTTTTCAAAATGCCCACTAAGCATTTCCTAAAGACTTCTAATCTGCACAAAACTTTTAACAGGAATAATGTAAAATAATGTCATTGATGCACCAACAATCTATCTAGATTGTTAGTGCAGCAATGACTTAATTATTATCTATTATTATAAAGAAACACAACACGAGGAAGATCAAGACAGCGGCACATAGCAGCAACGCCGATACTATCCTCTGCAACTGCAAGGACAATGACAAGTGTATTTTGCACAATAGCTGTAATACCGGGAGCATCGTCTATAAGGCGCAGGTGGAGGATTTCACAGGGTAGAGTAAAGTCTACGTTGAATGTACAGAAGACATACTCAAGAAAAGGTAGTACAATCATAGCCCCTCTTTTAAATTGGAGTACCATAGCTGTTGCATAAAACTCGCAAGCCATGTGTGGAAGATCTAAAGGAGATTTAATAGAAGCCTCAGCATAAGATGGAGTGTTCGGAGAAGGGTTAAGTCTTGCAGTTATAATCACAGTGTTTGTAGGCTGTGTCAAGCGGAAAAGTTGGCTACAGGGAGAAAGCTGATCAGAGTGAACTTGTCAAATTCCACACACGCAAATGAAAATACTCTAGCCCAGTACGAACCCGGATGATTACATTTACGATTTTTTTCTTCTTCTTCTCTTCCGGTTCTTCCAACACTTTCCTCGCTCCTCCCCTCCCCTCCACTTCCGATATTTCGACTTTGTGGCGCTTAGTTAAGTTATATAAGCGGGCTTAAATAGTACTAGTTATTAATTATTTACAGTAACCATCTAACGAGACCGTAAGATTGGAGCCTGTTGAGTGTGAAGTTTTCAAATTTTATTATATTAGTGTCCACTCTGCACGTTCAGTTTTATTAATTGTGTATTAAGCAGTTTCTTAATATATATATGGAGTAATGGATAGTGGCTTGGATTGAGGAATCGCAGAGCCGTGTTCAACTCCAGGTTGAATCCGTTACATTCACTTCCGTGCTAATACCCTTGGGAAAGGTATGAATCCTCTTCCTCTCCCTCCAGCTATGGATAAAATAGCAGGGCAGACTGGGTTCTATAGCCTTGGATGGAAACTGGTCTATGAGAAGGACAACTCTGAATTCAAAACCTGCGGAGGGTCGTTTGGGAACCTTGTGGCATTCGGTGCACCAGGTCTCTGTATTCGTCCCTTCAAAAATTGTGGATGGTCCTGCACGAAGCCTTCATTACTATAATCAAATCTCATATATATATATATATATATATAAAGAAATATACTCTTCAGGTGTTCTATATTTATAGGATAAAGTGCTCAATATCAGAGATAGAGCGTGTGTAAAAGTGAACATTGAAGTCAACACTTAGAGGCGACATATATATATCGTCAGGCCACATATAGTGATTTACCAAGCGTATCTCAGATGTGGCACAAGGCCGAAAGTATGGGGCACCCAGTGTGGATCGAACTCACTACTCAGTGGTAATTGTTCTAGCGAGACAAGCTTGCTAACCATTACACCACCTCGAGGAGCCCTTAGGCCACATATATGTGTAGTTCGAAAATGGTAACCTACAGCTGCTAACCGCCTGACGATTGCGTAAAAGCAGGGAGTGGTCGGTCAATGTACGCCTGAAATTTAATTCGTAATTTAGAAAAGCTCTGCCATTTTATATGCCGTCGAACACTTCTCCTTTCTGGTATCCATTTAAGGCAGATTCATTTCAGACCTATTCATATATATATATATATATATATAATAGTTAACCAATCGTATTCGAGGATACCCGTCTACTAGGGTGGCTAGCCAATACCTATTGCAGATGCTTGCTCAGGCACATTTGTATTTGTTCAACACCCACAAATCCCACCTATTGCAACTATGCTGAGCAGATCTTAGTTAATATTTCTGGGAGAGAGCGTATTATCAAGCGTGATCAACAACTGGAACAAGGCCAGCACACTCAAACCATCGGTCACAAAAATTTGTATATATATATATATATATATATATATATATATATATATATATATATATATAGATTGAATTCTCATATACTTGTATTTTGATTGGTCATTCCAGCTTATGTAACAGCATTTCCCCTAGCGAGGGATGTTTGATTGATTTGAACCTTTTAAAACCCTTTATTCTACATTCAACACCATCACTTGATAAGACACTAGAAGTGTTGAAACAAAATGGTTATTTTTGTAGTGATTTTATAACATATTTATGTTATAATTTTCGAATAAATAATTATATATATATATATATGTGTGTGTGTGTGTGTGTGTGTGTGTGTGTGTGTGTGTGTGTGTGTGTGTGTGTGTGCATATGTGTATATATATATATAATAGCTTGCTACTCGTATTCGGAGATACCTGTCTATTAATGCGGCTAGCCAATCCAATGCAGACGCTAGTTCAGGCACATTTGTGTTTATTCAACACCCATAGAGCCCACCTGTATTTTATACTGCAACTATGTAGAGTAGACTTTAGTTGCAGTTTCTGGAAGAGAGCGTGTTGTCTAGCGTGATCAACAATTTGAACAAGGCCAGCACATTTAATCTTTCGGTCGCATAATATGCGAGGTCATATAATATAAGAGGCGCATTATAACTGTCTTATATTATTGTTATTTTATTATATCAATACAATTTAGTTTGCCTGCTAACTTTTTTTTATCTCAGATTCAAAGCGACAGCTGTAGCAAGTCTTTGAATCCGCCCTACTAAACATTGCTCGACACAGCTGACCAATTTTCAGGGTGTAGTCGAGAAGTGAAAACACTTAGGAACCTCGCTGATCAATAAAATTTTGCGTTGATAGTGATGGGCATCCAAACTGTCTATCGTCCTCCCTACAGTCAAGATTTTGCTCTCTGTTACTTTTCATGTTCCCCAAGTTGAAGGTGAACCTCAGGGATAAGTCGCTTTGAAGACATTGAGAAAATAAAGGAGGCTGTTACAAGGGTCATCGACACCTTTCCTTTGGAGGATTTCCATGAGACCCCCCACGAAGTGCATTGATGAGTACAAAATTCTGGTTCTTCTCCTTTTTTGAGTTAATAAATATATTCCCTGTAAAGGAATCAAAACTTCCGGAATACACCTCGCATGTACACACAAGACATCGGTGAATTATTATCAGATCGATCATGACGTCAGATATATAGATATATGTGGGCTGTACTTGGCTTCCAGAATGGAAGAATATGTGACCCCTTTCGTCCTTCAAAATGAATTCTTCATACTAATAATGAAAGAAATGCAAATAAATGTTTATAAATAGTTTTTCCATTCTTCTCTTTCAATTATCCGCTATTATATAGAGAGTTTATGTAATATTCTTCAGTACATATATATATATATATATATAATATAAAAATCTCAAACACTAATATTACATCGTTATAATTTATTACATTGGAATTGTAATTACGATCCAATTCATCAGACCCATAAATTCAAAAAGCTTTTTGAAATTGTCGTTCTGATGAATTGGATCCTGATTACGATTCCAATGTAATAAATTATAACCATGGACTATTAGTGTTTGAGGTTTTTATATTATATTCTTACTCTGTCCTGGACATTGACTTCTTGGTAATTTATATATATATATATATATATATATATATATATATATATATATATATATATATATATATGCATTGACCACTAATATTATCAATATATATATGTGTGTGTGTGTGTGTGTGTGTGTGTGTGTGTGTGTGTGTGTGTGTGTGTGTGTAACTTCGCATCTTCCATGTCTCCTTAGAATTCAGGTTTAGCTACCCGCTATGACTTGCTTTTCCCATTGCTAAAATCACCCGATTGAAAACGTGAGAATTTCAGACCATGAACAAGTATATCAAGAAATTAAATAGTCTGTTGATGGCGATCCCGAAAAAAATGAAATTTTTTGCAGACTATTTTGGAAAGTGGAAGAGAAGCACAGATAAAGTGTATATCTTCTCAGGTGATTGCTTTCTACATACCTGTATATATGTAGAAGGTAAATGCGTAGATTTACAAAGAGTTTCAATTCCGTATAGAAACCCAGGTGTTGTAAATTTACTTTCTCACCTGCTCTTAAGAAAAGCAAGGAAAAGATCAATATTTCCATCAGTTGCACGACGTTAATTTAGGATTGCACTGTTATATAGGCAACTATCTCTGTTTGCAATGGACTTCTACCACCTTACCACACCCAATAAAATGTATAAAATAATAGACGTACAGGAATAGAGATGACGATTTACTGATTAGTATCTGGAGGTGATTAAGTATACAAGATACAATTTCGGCCTCGGAAATTTATTTGATAAATTTATCCCATAAATATATGTAATGTATTTAGACTTTTTTGTATAAGTCATATATAATGTATTCAAACTTTTTGTATATGTAGAAAAATGTTGGCCGTTGCATAACGAGATCATTTTACATCCTTTTGCTGGTTAGATTTTCCCCAGGCATTACACTTGGCTAGAAAAATAGGCATTCACGTATTGCGCAACTCCACTGTAGAGATGAAAATTTCAAAACCGGTTATATTAAGCTCAGCTTAAGAAATATAGTGATTTTACAAGCGTAGCTTAGATGTGACACGAGGCCGAAAGTAAGGGATACCCAGTGAGGATCAAACTCACTACTCAGCCGTAATTATTCTAGCGATACATACTGGGTATTGAACTCACACTCAAGGACACATGGCATAGTGGATAAAGGCGCCAGTTAGATCCAGTGACAGGACTCAAAGAAGAGTGAGAGTTTAACAAAAGGAATGAAGATTTTTCGACACTGTGAATGTGGTATGTTAGCTTTTTTGCAACGTTTCATCTGCTGGGAAAAGGATTTCTCTCTCTCTCTCTCCCTTTCTCTCTCCCTCTTTCTATATATATATATATATATATATATATATATATACGAGTGTTTATATATATATATATATATATATATATATATATATATATATATATATTGTTCAACACCATCACTTGATAAGACACCAAAGTGTTGAAACAAAATGTAAAAAATTTTTGTAATGATGTTACAACATGTTTATGCCATAATGTTTGAATAAATAATATTTAATAATTTAATATTTGCTGTATTGAGCACTCTTTTAAGAATAGTATTTTGGTTATTGCAATGTATTCCGTTTACACCAATCCTATAGTTGGTTATAATATATATATATATATATATATATATATATATATATATATATATATATATATAAGTGAACATTGAAGTCAACACTTAGAGGCGACAGGCTGTTTCATGCTAGACACAATCGTCAGGTCACCGATTGCGTCTAGCATGAAACAGCCTGTCTATGATATTGAACACTTTATCCCATAAATATAGCACACCCTAGGGAGTATATTTCTTCATATATATATATATATATATATATATATATATATATATATATTCTTTTTCCCTTTTTCTCCTTTTCCTTTTCCCATATCATTTCCGTTGAGTTGACCGATTAAATAGATAAATGACTGATCCTTACCCCCTCCTTCCTCAATATATTGTAATAAATAAAAATATAAAAATAAATTTTAAAACTCCCCCTCCCTCTCTTAACTTGACCATGTCTCTCATACCATCCCTCACCACCCTCTATGTCAACTTATATAAGCTTAATACTGCCCGTCAAGAAGTGTAAATTTTAAATTCATTTTTGTTTCACCTTTTGAAAGTGAAATCTGATGAGAAATAACAATTCTCTGGTGAAATAAATTATTACAAATGGAACTTTAATGTGGTATGTTTTTCTTTAAATTAAATTTATATATATATATATATATATATATATATATATATATATATATATATATATATATGTGTGTGTGTGTGTTAGAGAGAGAGAGAGAGAGAGAAGGAAACCAAATGTTTTGGAAAAATGTTTGTCAATGCAATGGAAATTCCGAATCACAATTAACTTTATTTTTGGAACGACGCATTTCAAATAATCATAAAAAAATATGCCTTTCAAATATTTTCAAAAGTTCACATATTACTGCAAATAAATATTCTTGCATTTTCTTTTTAGTTGTACAACGGCCAGTTTTTCTGCCTATTGTTTTTCGAAATTTTGACTACAGTATTTCAAACAAAGTCAGCCGACCATCCAGTTAATAAAATGGCAATAATCTTTGACAAAAGCAACTAGAATATAAAAAAAAGGAATTCTATAGAGTGAACCAAAGTAACTGGAACTTGGATGTTAGAAAAAAGAAAAAGCAGACAATATTGTAGAGATTTTGTGAATGTAAGGGAAAAATAATTTTTGCAATTATTTTATTTTGTTTCGTTTTTATTCATTTATTTTAGAGCAGAGATCAAAATTACAGCAAGTGTCAAAATAAACTGAGTATTTCAGAGACGGCACGGTCATAAGCAAAATGAATATGACAAACGTGAAGTCCCCCATCTGCTCGAGGCCGCGCCCTCCCATTGCACCAGAGAGAGGGATCGGCTCTTGCACCGAGGCCAGCGTAACGGACGGTTATGGGAGAGAGCGGACAATTTTTGTTCGTAGCTCGGGTGTACGGGCTCGAACTCCCCATATTAAATCGACTTTGTGTCACAACCCGACCTCGTCAGGAATGAGTAAATGCAAGTAAGAACACCCCATTACAAATGAGAACACCCGTATTTCAATATCAAGCCAGCTAGCTAACTATATATATATATATATATATATATATATATATATATATATATATATATATATATATATATATATATATATAGAAAATTTGACGACAACGTGACCACGCTTAAACGGAAAGCTGATCATTTAAAATTTTCTTTCATCTGTTTTGGATAAGACTTGTTTTTTATGTCCATCGTTTTCGTCGAGTTATACTGATTATGTTAATTGTATTGTATTTTTAATTAATATTGTCCTGAAGAAGGTTATTAAACCGAAACGTCAGACGTCGACATTTCATTCATATTAAAACAACATAATCACATTCTAAGGATTTTTGTTTGTTTTTCCAGATGTTTTCTTCATTCTGTCGGATTTATATCCATTTATATTTGCTTATCATATATATATATATATATATATAGAGAGAGAGAGAGAGAGAGAGAGCGAGAGAGAGATACATAGATAAAACTGAATCAATTTATAACAGTCTAACTTATAGGTGTAAATACACTGGGATAGATAGATAGATAGATAGATAGATAGATAGATAGATAGATAGATAGATAATACAATGGAATAGATAGATAGATAGATAGATAGATAGATAGATAGATAGATAGATAGATATTGATTCAATACGATACAATTTAAACATTCTATTCTTATTTTAAGTTCTAATCATTGTGTCTCAATCCTTTCTTCACATATAAAGATGGCAGAATTAATCATTTTAATTTCATAGCAATTTTATAATGTTTGACTTTGTTCATCATTTTCAGTGTAAATTCATAATTTTGACTTCGGTAATAGTTGGATTTCTATTTTTTTCTTCCTGAATCGTAAATTTTCGATTAGAAATCCTATAAATAAAATTGAATTTTATAAATTCTTTCATTTATGTATCGGATGTTTTTCTTCTCTAAAAATATGTGAGATACACCAAATTTTAGAGATCATTTAATTAGATTAGTTAAAGTTAAACGTACATTTATTTTAATTCCTAGATTTTTCTCACAATTACTTAAAAAACTATGCATTCGCTTTTTTTTTAAATAATTGCGTTTTCATACAATCTATTAAATTATTACATTTTCTGATGATTTATTAAAGTGTCACATTTTCGTAAATTTATATACTATTATTAACTTTTATTTAATTACTTAAATAATCACCCTTTCAGAAAAAAATATTTGTCACATTTTCAAACAATATATTGTTTTATCACATTTTTTGACAATTTTTTAAATCATTATTTTTTCTTTTAAGTTATTAAATTACCACATTTTTCCACAATCTGATAAAATATAACATTTCCTTCAAGTTATTACATTATAGCATTTTAGTGCAATTTATTAAATTATTATTTCAATAATATCAATTGATTATTAAATTAGTGGAAAATTTATTTACTTATCCCATTTTGGACAATTTCATAAATTATCACATTTCTTCATAATTTATTAAATGTTTACATTTCTCCGTCTTTTTTCTAAATTATTATATTTTCGGATATTTTTTTTAATTATTTACATTATTCCTACTATTGCCCTCATCTTTGTCGCAATATTTATCACAACGTTTCGGCCTTCTTCAGGTGTTTGCAATGTCGAACTGAACCCTGAAGAGGGCCGGAGCGTACAACGGCCGAAACGTTGTGATAAATATGGCGACAAAGATGAGGACAATAGTCCGAATAATGTAAATAGTATACATAATGCCTCATCTCAGAAATATAGACAGATAATTTTTTAATCATCACATTTTCGTATACTGTATTAAAGTATCAGATTTTCCAAAAAAATCAACCTTATCTACTGTAGATGTCAGGGCTTCAAATTGATTGAATAAAGTAAGGATTGAGGATTTGCTGTTGTTCAGCACACACTTGCAAATCTGACAGTAATCTCTGGAAACGGATTTGCGAGCTGCTCTACGTTGTTTCACTTCTTTAATTATCAGATTTTCGGATAATTTAATATATTTTCACATATTCAGACAATTTCATAAATTACCACATTTTCGGACAATTTATCTAAACTATTATTATTACTAAATTATTTCATTATAGGTTAGTGTATTAAAATAATGGATTTTCAGAAATTTCAATAAATTATCAAATTTTCGTGTAATTCGTCAAATTATCAGAATTTCGGACATTTGGGTAAATTTACATATTTTGGGATAATTTAATAATTTTTCGCATTTTCTGACTCATTCACATTTTTTTTTTTAATTTTGTAAATGATAATATTTTTATGCAATTTATTAAATTCTCGCATTTTCGAACAATGTATTAAATTATCAGATGTTTGGACAATTAAAAAAGAATCCAATTTTTTGGACAATTCCATATAGTATCATATTTTTGTGCATTTTTTTATTTCAAGAAGGCGGGAATGCCATTAGCACGCAGGAGGGGGGGGGCTACAGAAAGTGAAAGAGAGAGAAAAACTGGTTATAGTGGGGGACCAATGAGAAGATAAAAGTTGAATAAAGTTAAAGAAGATGGCGACTGACGATGCTTTTAGATTTTTGATGATTTGTGGTATTCACGGAAGCGAAGAAACGGAAGTGAGTTCCACAGGCGGGAAGTGCGAGAAAAGAAACTGTTAGATTTAGAATTGGCGGTTACCTTTCCCTAATTCAAAAGTAAAAGGGTGGGGGCCTAGATGACACTCTAGTAGCACGCTTCAACAAACGTAGTTCGAGCACCATGAAAATATTTGTATAAAAGTCAAAGGGAAGCCATGTCGGGGAAAAAGTGATTTAAGTTGAGATGACAGAGTCGATTACATTACAGATCCTTCTTTGGATTTTGTCAATCACTCGATATGTGTAGTAAGCGCAACTGACCAGATATGGTAACAGTATTCAATGTACGAACGAATGCTAGATTTGTAAGCGTGCAAGATGGACCCAACTTTCCTTTCAGTAGATGCAGCTATTGATTCGATGTAGGTGTCCCACTTCAAGTCAGTTTAGAACGTGAGATCAAGTAGTCACAGTGTTTTGCTCTTCATAAGTCTAACATCAGCCATGCTGATGGCGTGCAGGAACGTTTCTTCATGGTGGTTATATTTTCGTTTCGTTTCGTTTTAGCTCCATTTACGAACCAATTTTTCCTGCCCCAGTTAAACACTGATTGGAGGACCTTTTCAAGATTTGCGGCAAGATTGACTTTGTCAACTCTGACAGATTCCCTATAGAGAGAGGAGTAAATGGTAGTGTCATCAGCTAAATGCCAAATTGGAGACACTGACATCAAGGAATATCAGAAACAGATAGAACACAGGATGGAGCTTTAGGGGACAACCACGTTCGTTTGAAAGGATCTGGAAGCGACTCCGTTCCAAACGACCTTCATATCACGATTTGATATAAACGATTGAATTAAATCCAACACACGTCCAGTAAAATCGTAGACATGGAGCTTACATAAAAAAAACAGCGTGACAAACACTGTCAAACGCCTTCGAGATATCTACAGCTGCAGCCCAATCTTCGTCGTTATTATCAATTGCTTGATATACATATTTAGCGATGGCCGTTAGCACATCAGCGATAGATCTGGCAAAAGGAAAGATATATTGTTTGTCAGAGAATAGGTTGTCAGAGGCAAGACGCATAACCATGTCAGCATTGATTAAAGCCTCGAATACTTTGCCGAAAATCGGTAGGAGACTAGTAGATCGATAGTTATAAGGGTCAGAAGGTTCTTCATAGTTCTTACAAACAGTAATTACTGAGGAAGACAAGCGGGAAAGCAAGAAGTAGCGAAGCAATAATTGTAGAGCTTGGAGAGAATTGGAGGCAGCTCGGGAACACATTTCTTTGACCTATGGGAGTCTAATTTAGGGATAATCTCTGACTGATCTTTGACAGGGTTAGGCACGTAGCACTCAGTAGATCCTATGTTTTAGGGTGGAAATCAGGTGTGTGTTTTCCAAATGAGTTTAGTGTTGAGTTAGTGGAGAATTTCCGAGCAAAGCATTCAACCTTATTTACTGTAGATTTCAAGACTTTAAATTGATTGAATTGAAGACGGATTGGGGATTTGCTGTTAAGCACATGCTTGCAGAGCCGCCAGTAATTTCTAGAATTATCACATTTTCGGACAATTTAATAAATTATCAGATTTTCGGAAAATTTACATAAATTATAAGATTTTCGGAGAATTTACATAAATTATCAAATTTGCGGATTGTTAAGCGCACTCTAGCAGAGCAGCCAGTACTTTCTAGAACCTAACTTGCGAGATGCTATACATTGATTCGTTTCTTAAATTATAACATTTCTTGACAATTTAATAAATTATCAGATTTTCGGACAATTTAATAGATTATCAGATTTTCGGACAATTCAATAAATTATCAGATTTTCGGATTGTTAAGCACACTCTTGCAGAGCTGCCAGTACTTTCTACAACCTAACTTGCAAGATGCTATACACTGTTTCGTTTCTTAAATTATAACATTTCTTGACAATTTAACAAATTATCAGATTTTCGGACAATTTACATAAATTATCAAATTTTCGGAAAATTTACATAAATTATTACATTCTTGCATAATATATACATTCTCGGCAATTTATGTCTATATTTCTGAGATGAGGTATTATGTACACTATTTACATTATTGGGACTTAACAGGAGATAACTGATAACTGACTTCAATTAAACATGGCACGTGGAACTAGAACAGTCTACCACAGTGAGCGAAATAAAAGCTTCAGTTCGACATTCCAACAACCTGAAGAAGGCTGGAGCGTATAACGGCCGAGAGGTTGTAATAAATATGGCGACAAAGATGAGGAAAATAGTCCGAATAATGTAAATAGTGTCGGTAATTTATGTTTCTTTGGATATTTTTCATATAAAATGAATGTTTACTTATTAAGATCAACTCGGATCTAATGACGAAGCATTCAACTAAACAGGGTTGACGGAAAAGCTAACGGAAAATATCCCAAACTTCAAATGTCGTTAAATCCAGGAGTCAGACTCTAAATTATCCGTCTCGTTGGCCGCTTTAAATTTCGTTTTTGTGCCATTTCCATTAAAGCTTTCCACTGTCAACTGCGATCAAATGTTTCTTTTGCGACCAGTCTTCAAACTATATTCCATTTTTTCTCTCCATTTTTTATGCCAATATTTCGAAAACCTATTTGATAAATTTGGTTTATGTCTTCAATAACGAAGACAGGACGTTACTTCTCCGAATCGCACGACGACAACCAGGACGACAACGGCAATAAAGGCTGATATCGGACATTATGTTTGTCAAAGTTACAAAGTCGAGGTAATTACGGCTCTTTCGATAATTTGAATTATATATACTTCAAATATATTTTAGATGCTATAATATAGGCCAAGTATAGAAAAATATATATATTTATACGGTACATATATTTATATGGTATTCGGCATTTATTAACCGAATCGTTAGCTTTACTGTCGATTGAGATATTTAAAATCCTTTTCTCAAATCAGTATTTGGGGTATATATATATATTATTTTTTTTAAGCATTACGCCCCGTGCAAGGCGAGAAGCCACTAGGATGCAGGGTGTTGCAGAAGATTTGGAGAGAGAGCAGATAGGAGTGATAGAAGAAAGGATGAGGAGAAGGATAGTGGGTAGATCAAGGTAACTGGAGGTGTCGATTGATATTACATTTGAATAGTTGGAGATTATAGCTCCCAGGGAAACAGTATTAGGGAAGGGTTTTTCACAGGCGAGAGGTGCGAGATATGAAGCTATTGGAGTAGAAGAGACGGCTACATTTAAAAGTTTCTACAGTGAAAGGGTGGGAGCGGGATGCCAGCCTCGTAGGGCGCTTGAATTCATGGCGTCTGGGAACAAGTGAAAGCAGCTCATCGGAGCAATTACCATGAAAGTATTTGTGAAAAAAGACAGAGAGAGGCGACGGCACGTCTGTGAGAGTGCGACTACAGACGAGATGCCAGATCAGGGCCAATTATATTACATATCCGCCTGTGGATCTTGTCAAGAACTCCGAGGTAAACAGAAGGTGCACCAGACCATATATGGCAGCAATACTTCATGGAAGGGCGAATGGTTGATTTGTATATTTGAAGTATCGATTCCGGGGAGAAAAATTTCCTGGCGCGGCACAGAGTGCCAACTTTCCTCGGGGTGGACGAAGCAATTGACTCAATGTATTTGTTCCATCTCAGGTCAGCAGTCAACGCAGAGAGTTGCTCTCAAGAAGTTGACTCTCAGACATTCTAATGGTGGGCAGGGGCTGATAACATTTTGTCTTGTATCAAAAGGCATTTCCTTCAGATAAATTTGTTTATGGTAATGTGGAACATCTTCATTATACCATTATTTTCCCTTCTAAAAACGCTCACTGTCCGTTTTTGTTGTTGCTGCCTAAAGTGTTTAAATGGTGTATTTTTTGTTATTTATTAAAATTTCCTTTTGTGATTTGATAGCTCTAGTCGAATTAAACGATTGTCTTATTTGAAACCTACAAGGGTCATTTACCCGCAGCCATTTTTAATCATTGCTCTGCTAAAACGGTTGTATATAGCGAATAGTTTATACATGTCTAAACATGTACAACGCCATTTACATCGTTTTTAAGCGGGTCGAGATCTTATAAGGCTCTTTAAGAACATGATTCGAGTTATTTGATTAAAATTTTGTTTTTGTAGCATATGGCAGTGTTAGACAAAAATACACCCATCGCAAACTATCATTTGGTTCAATTTCCTTTTCTTCTGTACTATTAGGTTTTTTGACGTATTTTTTAACGATAAAAAACGACATTATTACGTCATTATTTTTGCACCAACCTAATAAATTTGTTATAAACCGATGTATTTGAATTGTTTCGAATTTATTATTTCGATAATTGTAATTATCAGAACTTGAGCTAGCTTCTTTCCCGCCACTTACTTTCCTAAAAACCCGCCCCTAGGGGACGCTTCCTAAGCCTATAAATAGAAATTAACATTCTCTGTCAACCTCCTCTTTTTCTTATTTCACGCAAGGACTTTAAGATGTAGGTCGAACGAGAAAAATGCTTTCTGCACTGGAGAACGCCCGCAGCTTGACAAAATATGTCCATGCTCATTGTTTTGTAACAGGCAACAATTTCATATTGCCTATGTATACTCTGGCTTTGTTAATACTTATCGTTTGTTTATATTGGGTTGGTGCATAATTATCAGGCGTTTTTTAAAAAATATTTATGAAAAAGCAACATAATAATTCGACAATAACATTTTTGAATGATTATTGCAGATGATTATCGACACGCATTTTTATAACCTGAAATAAAATATTTTTTATTAAAAAAAAACAAACAGCAATATTTATTAACAAATAACTCGCCTACGAAAACGACTGATAATTATGCACCAACCCAATATGAACATCTATGTAATCACTATAGGCCACCATTGTCAGTAAACTGACTTCAAGAGGAAAACAAAACAAGACCGCTGGTTTCTTTCAGTACAAGTACGTTCGTGTAGGTTCTTGCACGAAATGCTTAAACGTCGCCGGCCCATTTCTGTTCTTGACCATGCCAAAGCGTTGTCTAAAATGCCATTAAATTTCCGGGTTTTTGATTGATTTGAGTTTTCACCAGACATAAAAAAATCTTTGATGACTTTCCTATATCAGATCGAATCAATGAAGTTTGATTTTCGAAAACAGTTACTTACGGATGAGAAAAAGAAGCCTCTATTGATGAGATCATATACCTCTGTCAGATTAACAACAATGTACAACTTTCTTTTCTGTCAGTACGCTATTTCATGAAGCTGCTTGATAACGTATAAGCCACCATTACATCACTTACCAGAACTACTTACCTAACTTCGGCTAGGTAGGTTCAAAAAATATTAAATTCAAGTCCCTTCAAATGGTGGCTGGGGTCACTATGCGGCGTCTAAGACGTTTCTAAAACGGGAAGTTTATGTCGACGGGGCTTGAGCAATTTTTCCATGATATTGCCATTAAATCCATTTTAAAATGACATTGTGTAGGGACGTGGGTGCACTGAAAGATCCACTTACCAAAAGGAAAACTGGATTGTTGCTTTTCAGGAAATGGTGAGACTCTTCTGAGCAAAATATTCACCACTACTTTTTTTTTCTATGTACCGTGTGCTTTCAGATGATTATGGCTCTCCACTATTTCATGTCCTTTGTATCTCTTAGTAAATTCCGTCTTTTTGCAATAACTCCTAATCACGGTTCTGCCAAACGCCCTACTTTTGTTTATCTGTCTTGCCTTCAGTACGTTATGTGAGTATCTAATTTTCTAAACCTTCTTTTCTTATTATGTGTCCTTGAAATTTCAACCGTCACTTTCATAAGAGTTCTTTTTCTTTCCATTTTTTCCCGTGTTTCATCCATGGCATTCTCATCATGCTTCTGTAGAATTACTTTTCTGTTTCTTCAAGGCTCTTTTTCAGCCGTGAGGAAATTGCCCAATATTCACTTTCATAGAGGAGGGCCGATGTTGCATAACAGTTCAGTATTCTTTTCTTTACTTTTAACGAAATCTTCCTGTTCCATATTACTTTGCTTAGCTTTTGGAAGGCATCGTCGCTTTCACTATATTGCACACGGTTTAAATACGTTTGTGCTGATCTAATGAATAGTTTTGTGCCAGCAAATTGCATGTATGCATTGCTGATTTGAGGGTTGCTTTTGATAGCAGTCTTCCCTCATATTATCGAGCAACTGACTTTGTTATTGTTCACATGATCCTTCCATTGAATTCTCAGCATCCTTCTGTAGAATTACATTTCTGTTGCCTCAAGAGCCTTCTTCAGATGTCAGGAGATTGCCTTACTTTCGTAGATGAGGACTCATGTTGCATAAAAGTTCAGTATTCTTGTTCTTTTTTTTAACGAAATCTTCCTGTTTTTTAATACTTTTCTTTGCTTTTGGAAAGCCTTGTCGTTTTCACTATAATGGACAAGGTTTAATTACATTTGTGCTGAACTACGGAACTACCTTTCTGCCTTCAAATTGCATTCATGCATCATTGATTTAGGGGTCGCTTTTCATACAAGTCTTCTCTCATGAAATCGAGCAACTGTCTTTTGAATTTGTGGGATAGGGTAAACTAATATTAAATCATCTGAATCTTTTTTTTTTATCTGTTGGTCTTTTTTCTGTTTATTGCATTCTCGACTTCTTTGTTATTTAGGGTTTCGGATAGACTTTGTAATGTTTGAATACGTTCTGTTGTAGAATCTATTTCTTCTCGGCATCTTCACGTTGGTGTGATTAGAATTGAATTGTTTTTTGTTTGTTTTTTTAGTTTTCTTTTGCTTCTTTTTAGGCTCCGATTCCATGAGATTATGCTGTTTTTTTTGGTTTTGTTTTGGTTTTTTTTAATGTTTTTTGGGGGTTTTTGTTTTTTGTTGTTTTTTTGTTTTTTTTTTTTTTGCTTTTCTCGGCATAATATATGCTTGTTTGATTCATTGATTTGGTTTCCAATTTCCAGAAAGATCTTTGTTTCCAAGACTATTTTATTTTTCATTTCTTTCTCCTGTTAGTCTCTTTCTGCTATCAGTGTTCCTAATTCAGACTTCTTTGTTGTTTATTTAAAGCCGAAACTAATTTTGGATTGTAGGAGGTCGGTTATGCTACTGGTGTTCCCATCTAAGTACTGTACAAGTTCAACACTGCTTAACTTCAGATTTCTGTCTTACATTTATCATCGTCTGTTCCGACACAGTCCAATTATTTTTTTAATCATTTCACCCTAATCAGGGCGATAAAGCCACTAAGACGCAAGTGGTTACTGAGAGTGAAAGAAAATAAGAAAACATGGAATGTGAGGACAAAGAACAAGAAGAGAACGCAATTCAGAGAGACAAAAGTGGTGATTGACGTTAGAGCAACATTTCTGAAGATTGTAATTGACTTGAAAGCAAGAAACCGGAAGTGCGTTCATCTGTTGAGAAGTGCAAAAGAGAAAATATTAGAATAGAACTTTTCAGTTACATCTAGCTACTTTTACAGTAAACGGATGAGATATAACCGCCAATCAAGTAATACGCTTAAATTAGCGAGGCAGAGTTACTAAACAGGAAGCTAATCAGAACAACTGCTATGAAAATATTTATAGGAAAAGTATATTTATAGATACTTACCGGCGGTTGGAAAGTGACTAAAGTCGAGATGATAAGTTAGGAGAGATAACATTGCATATTCATTGACTTTTGTCAAGAATCACAAGATATACAACAGGAGCGGCAGCAATATTCAACGTTGAAATAAATGGTAAATCTATGAACATGCAAGATGGATTCAGGCAAGAAATATGACAGACCTAACTTTTCTAGCAGCAGACATAGCAACTGATTCAATATAATCTTTCCATTTTAGGTCAATGTGTTAAATAAGAGTTTAACGGACTATTATTTTTTAGAGAAGTGTATTTTGCTCTGACTTCTTTTGTTTGATCTTTGAGGTCAGATACAAGACAGAACAAAGGAAGTCGATTTTGACTGGCTGAACTAGCATGGGAATGACAGCTAGAGAAAGGTTTTCCAATGAATTGTTTCTTACGCATCGATAAATGTAGACGGGTTTTCCGTTCGTGTCTGGAAGCGGCTTCCCAGTGGAGTGGGAGAGAAACCCTACTGGATTGTTTGAAACGTACGACGTGTTTAATAAAATAGTAAGTTTAAAATTCCCGTTGTACTTTTATGTCTGAACCAAAAACAACAAGCGATCACCGGCCGAGAGAAGACGAGAGAGAAAAGGCAGCGTTATTATTATGGAATCCAAGAGCTCCCCAGAACTATGCAACACATGGAAAACACGAAAGGCAGAAGGTGCATTTAGTTGCTAACCTGAAGGCTGATCGGCCACAATGATGGAGGGCAAAAAAGATTATCTATGATCTTCAAAGACATAATAGTTTCAATTTTGTACCGACTTGGTATTATACTAATTTTGTAAGTCTTAACTTACGTCATCTTTTTTTTGCTTTTTTTTTTTTTTTTTTGCTGACAGCAATGAATTCTGTAGTCTGCCATTTAATAGTTAGTTCTTTCTTCTTTTTTCAGTACTATTCTCGAAGTTCTTTTAATCTTTCTTCTGAGACTCTTTTTCCAAGAATCTGACGTTTGAAGATTGTGACCGCCGATAACAATTTATGGACAGTCTTGTCATTTTCTTCAGATCGCCTCGTGTTATAGGTTCGAAAATGGAGTGATTATATCGAACTATACTTCTGTTGCCTCAAGTCTCTTCTTCCTCTTTGAGGAGACCGTCCAACATTCGCTGCCGTAAAAGAAGACAGCTATCACGTAGCAGTTCTTTGTTACCATCCCTCCTGTCTTGTAATATTCTGCCTAGCTTTTGGAATGCGTCTTTGGCCTTTGCCAATACGCCATCGGATCTCAGTGTAGCACTAACCGTCCACCGTCAAAACACTTTTTCCTCGTCTCCAATTTGGAGCTGGCCTTATTTTTAGAGATTATTTAAGACGCACGCCATGGGAGCAGTTTATAGACAATGAGAAATATTGGCAACATTTGGAACGTTATAACCAAGTGTTAAAATAAGTTAACATTCATAAATATTTGCAGTCCTCTCAAAAAAACATTTTGCTGAGTTTGAGTTTCACATAATGTTACATTTCTGTAGTCATAAGGGAATGAATGCTAAACACTTTCCCCTCCCCTATTTATAGGCAGAAGAATACAAATCATCCTAGCCAATAAAACAGGCCAATTCGCTATTTCATATGACTTAGTCCCGATCTGTCTCGTCTTGAACTCAGAACACTATGTTCTTTTATACGAACTTGCTCTTGTGTTTCAACCCCAATTCTTAAATTTTTAACATTTTGACATAATACAGTTAATTTGCCTTGTATATATTGTTTGAATGCTTTATATTTGTTTTGCTCTGTTCTTTTCTTGTTATTGTTTATTGCAAACTTTATCAATTCTGTTTTGGGGGGCAGTTCTGCCATTTATTTACATTTAACCATGGCTACTCAATCTACAATAAGTCATACTAAAGTAATATCATTAAATATTTTGAATATAAAATGTCAGTTCTCGTCCATTTAAAAAAAAAACTTCTCTGTAAATACCACCATTTTTCTCTCACTTCAACCTGGTCGTCTGCAAAAATCAATAACAAACGTCTGAACTAGTGAGGCGAAATAATGGAACTCATTTGAATATTTGCCATCTAGGTGTAACGATAGTGTAGAGATAGTCTTGTAATGTCGCGTCTGTGGAAAAATAGCTACAGAATGGAGAATGCATGTCCCCCTCTACACGGCTGCATAAAAGACTATGGACTCTTTCGAATCGAGAAAGAAAACGTTAAGCAGTTCCAACCCAGATATGTTAAAAATAATATTTCAAATCTGCTGACTATTTACTAGGGTGTTGGTTTTTACTAATATTATTATTGTAAGTTAGACGAATCAACGCCATGATGTTTCCATTTTCTAAGCATGCGCAATGATACATTAAGATAAGCCTCTTAACAACTGACGTAAAACATTCCAAAGCAAGACCATCAAGGCGAATACAAAGAATTGAAAAAAATCATATATTTTTCCGTAAAAAATCAAAATATTTAGAGAAAGAGACGAGGACGATAAAAAAATGCTTACCCAGACACATTTGTGTTTCTTTGACACTTGCACTTCTTGTGGCATATTCTAAAACTCTGTTGAGCGGATGAGACGGCAAGGTCTGGCGTGATCAATAGCTCGAACATGGTCAGTAAATGAGATCAAATTGAGCTATGGTCATAAAGGGGTAGAGTGAGTCTTCCTGTCAAACATGTAGTGTGGTGTAAATAATTATTTACCAATTTTGATTGATCAGGAATACAATTCCTTAATGGGCATTTAAATTCGTAAATAATATTTGCAATATTTAATTTTGTTGTAAGTGGTGAATTATTATTTTTAACTATAAGTTTAGAGGTTTTAAATTTTTTGTAATAAATAATGTATTTTTTTTTTTTTTTTTTTGGCTATTGTAAACTGGTGTTGTGCATTTTATAGGGCAAACTCTACGAAAACGCTGTCTCAGAGTTTTCGTTTGAATATGTCCAACATTTCTAAAGAGTTACACCGCCATGCCTGCCCCATTCACTATTCAGAAAAATCCTTATTGAAAATACATCTATACTTTTTCATGAAAATAATAAAATAAGCGGAAAATCCTCGCAGATGTCTATATTAAGTAATTAAAACCAAACCATGATAAAATTAATTATGAATACTTCACAAATGTTTTAAAATATGTAGAGTAGATAGTTTAAAATATCATGGTTTGCACTAATAGTTTTAATACCTATTTCTTAAAAACTCTCATCGAACCATACTAAGCGGTGTCAAACGTTCACATACTGACTGAGCGTTCTTTATTTCATAAGTAAAAAAAATTAACCTTCAGATGAACACAGCAATTTTCTCTATGATAATGATTAACAATACAATATTTGTCTTGAAAAAAAAAAACAACACTCCGATGGTGACATTGTGCTAAATCGAAATACTCGCAATAAAATAATAGGAAGCAACACAACGATTTTCTCACTTTAATAATGACACCAAAAAACTTCAAAATAAGTACACAAAACTTGTCTGAATTATTCTATGAAACATATCTCAATATATATATATATATATATATATATATGAGAACAAATAGAGTAAAATTCCACTGTATCAATACAGTGTAGAGCTAAATATTATTTATTTTAGAATATTAAAACAAAACCATGTTAAAATCTCCACATGGAAACAAATCATGTTTCAATATTATAAATGTATCTCCTAGGGCGATGTTAAACTACTGGTGAACGAAATTTAATTTAATTTTAAATGCAGAATCCTTTTTCAAAATAGGAGTGAGAGCTTTGCCGTGATTAACTAATAGAATGTGAGCTATGATAAATACAATCCCACCGGAAGAAAATTTTAAATATCAGTCATGACACGAAGTTGTCTGCATATAAATCCTAGACAATTTCCTTATGGACAGATACGATTTGTTACTTATATATTTATATATATATATATATATATATATATATATATATATATATAGCCAGTTCACCCTGATGATCCCATGTGGTGATTTATTCATTTTACCTTTGCTCTACTTAGCGTATTTAGCACTCTTCATTTTAACTTATTAATAGCATTTTTTTTCTTTGTACCAGAAATTTAAGGTACTGGAAGATTTCTTTTGCCTTGATCAGAAGTTTCTTGGTCATTCTTTCTTTATTTTCAAAAGTCTCGTTTCCACCTACCGAGTTTAAATCAATTTACACACACACACACACACACACACACACACACATATATATATATATATATATATATATATATATATATATATATATTTCAAGTGTTTCAAACGTTACTATAGTGGATGCTCGTATTTGATATAGGCTCCTCGTTTTTATTTCTGCTTAAAGTGTGCATTATGTCTATTGGCCTGCGCCCTCGAGAAATCCAAATAAAGCACAAAAGAACAAGCGGTTCGTTTCTAGTCAGAAAGCACTTTTTCTTTATTGAGATTTTTCGAGTGTGCATGCTGAGAGACGGGTTTAAAAATTAAAATTAAAATGGCGCATCTATTACAAATACGAGAATCAACTATAATAATATTTGAAAGAATAAAAATGGCGGATTACCTTAATTCTGGTTCATGTTTGAATGTAATAACCAGACCATGTGTGTTGCCTTTTGACTATGGAGTAGGAATAATTGTGAATCCAAACGCGGTTATTTGTAGCTAATTTATAGTTCTGTTTATCAACGTTTTACGCTTTATTTGTTATAGATTTCTGCGTTGAGGTAGCTTAACATAGAACGAACTCAAAAGAAATTAGCACATTGACAAAATCCGACCATCAACGTTCAAAATCCGATCTTCAACGTTTCGCCTTCCGGCAAATTACTCCAAACAGTAAGCAGTTTATAATGTAAGATACTTGATGCGGCTTCAGTTGTGGTGTCAGTATTTTCCAGTGAAAACTGGCAAAACAATTGAATCAGCCCCATTCCAGAGATACAGGTCGATTTTATTTCTATCGTTCGCCTTTACAGAAGCCCTCTGAAAGATTTATGGCAAAGTCGTTTTCTCTATTTATTTATTTATTTGCAATAAGATGTCATATACACATTTGACCGTGACAAATAGATGTTTGTTTCTTAATACAAGAACTAACGTATTTATCCCCGGATATACCGATTTACTAGTATGACACATACGGAAATTTGGTGAAGAAACATCTTTATTATGCCATTGTTGCAACATTGTCATTGTTTTGCATGTGCTAATTTGATTATTGTTGTTGTTGAAAGTGATGTGGATTCAGTCACTTTGAACAATTCTTTGTTTGTGAGTCTACCAGTCTACAAGTTTTGACGAAGGATTGCCTTCCCTAAGTTTGATTTAAATCTAGTTTCCCCATTTCGCGTAATTTCGAAGAATCTTAGAATCGTTTAGGCCAGAAAGTCAAAGTTTCTGTACTTCATGATCGTATCAGTTGGCTTATACTAATTTTTATAAGGTGATAAATTATAATGACACGTTGTTTCCTAGAAATTCTCAAACGAGAGGACTGTAGAACTTGCTGTAAAAAATAATAACGCCCTAAGATTAATTTAAACTTCACTTTAAAATAACACAAAGCATATTAAAAGAGCATATCACATGTTCTATCCAATTCTTCTAAAATTTCAAAATATTTGATACGTTACTTGAATCAATTAGACTTACGGCCATATCACATCGAAACACCAGTATCACCGAAGTTAAGCAAAATCGATCCTAGATGGGTGACAACCTGGGAATACCAGGTGCTGTAACTTTGGATATGCGAATGATCTCATTGATAATGGATCGGAATTTTTAGTCGGAGAGTCGAGTTACAATTCCACCTGTGTTTGTTCTATCCAATTATTATTTTTGGGAAAGGTATAACTCTGTCTCTTCTCCCCCTAATCTATGAGTTAATTAGTAAGACTTGTATATCTAAATCATTATTATCTCAAAAACAAACTCTTAAAATCTAAAAATATTTTCTGAATTTAAATAACCTGTAGTCGATTGATCAGCCGTAAAAACGAATCAACCAGTCAAATACTGATTAACTATACCGACATGTCTTTTATATTTATTTACATTCTCCGCAATATGTATAAAAACTACCGTGATCACAAAGTGAGGGATCAGTTTATATAATGATTGCCATATAGAATCGATACCCCAATTTATATCCACTTTATGATTTCTTGTTTGTTTATAAAATTCTGACTAGGTATGAATCCACCACGTCACTCTTTAACTCTGGGTTAACTAGTAAAATTTGTATTACTAAACTACTATCTTCAAAACGAAATAAAAATTCTTGCAATATAAAAATATTTTCTCCTTTAAATAACCCGTAAAGTGTTGATAAACCATATAAAACCAAATCAATGAATGAATTGAAACATTTAGATCATATGAGACTGCCACCGAATTTTAATGTAGACCCAGTTTTATACAATATTGAAGATTATTTGGTCGGAAAAACTTATATAAGTTTGAAAATAACGTCAAACAATTATGAATGATATGTGTATAAAAACATGGCGTCAAAAATTTCTTTTAATGTCTTAATCAATTGAAACGATTGCCAAATAATTGATAAATATTAAAATGTGCTGTAATTTTTTAATTCCACCTGAAGAACCCATTGTAAGTTTAACGTAAAGAATAGAGATAAAAGATGAAGCTATTTCACTCGCTTAAATTTAGTCTTCAACACGGCATTGAATAGACGGGAACGACCAAATAATTCTGGTAGTGAGGTTTTGCAATATGTGTAATACTTTGAATGAGATTGAAAATATTAGCGTCATCTGTATACCCATTTTACAAGCGCTCATTCCTGTCACAATATCGCCTCATCAGTAAGTTTCTATGGCTAACATTAACAAGAAAGCTGCCGATCTCTTAGCTGTCATCGTGCAGAGATTCCGTGAAACGCTTCAAATAAACGCATCACGACTGCAATCGCATTAGATATCTAGAAGGCTTTTGACAAGATGTCGCATAGCGTGTTGCGACACAAACTCCCTAGCTATGGAATCTTTGCTATCAAGCCTTTCCTATCATCTAGGTCAACTTGTTAATGGCCATTCCACTGATGCACATGAATGTTGGTGCTACCCAAGGCTCTCTGCTCGGCCCTACGTTTTCTCTCCTCTATAATAACGATCTGCCTAAGAACATTCACAGATCTTTATTAAATATATATATATATATATGCTGATCATACCACGCCGTAGATGTTCAATTCCAAAATTATGGGGTATCAAGGCTGGACAACTGATCCCCTGCGCTGATCGAGCTCTCACATCTCAAAGGGGTGGGGAAAGATTAGCTTGTATCAGTCAATATCTCCCAAACCAATCCAGTAACACCTCATCACCAACGAGCAGACTCTAAATTTGCTACAGTCTTGATGAGTGAAATGTACTCTTATTAAGGGTCCATAAGAATACTCAGCTGTTACGTGACATCTATCCTTCTTTACTGCAGCGATTGTTGGGCGGTGTTTTCAAAGATTGAGAAGAAACTCGAGGAGACGAAGATATGGTTCTACACAAGGATGCTAAGGATATCATGGACCAAGCGTGTGAGCAACGATGATGTTTGGAGGGGATGCAAACAAGGAGGAAGCCTATACTTAACATTATGAAGAGGAAGATGAAATTTCTTGGAGACGTAATGAGAAAGAAGAGACTCGAGGCAACGGAGATATCGTTCTACAGAATGATGCTAAGGATATCATGGACCGAGCGTGTGAGCAACGATGAGGTCTTGGAGGGGATTCAAACAAGGAAGAGGTTTATACTTAACAAGAGACAGCTGAGGTTTCTGGGATACATAATGAAGAAGGAGGGCGTGGAGATCCTGATATTCATGGGTCGAATAGGGGGAAAGAGAGACAAAGGAAAACAACGCATGTTATAACTAGCGGGCTTATGCAAGTGGTTGATAGAACGTCGTCTGTGGGAGGTAGCAGAGGGAAGGAACTTGAAAGCTGCAAGGTGCAAAGGGAGGGGGAGAGCCATGATCGCCTACGTTCTGAAAGGACACGACACATAAAAAGAAAATAGACTCGAACGTCTGATGGAAGGAAAGTTCATCCCAGACATGAAGCGGAGTTGAAGAAAATCGAAATATGGTTGGTTTTCTGTGTCGCTCCAGGAAAAAAAGATTTAACTTCTGCTGCACTTATATTTTTACAAAATACATATCAAGCTAATAATGCAATACTGCTGCCAAATCTCTGCTGGCACTGCCCAGTCCAAACCGTCCAGCGTTGATAGAGTTCAAAAGCGATTACGCGGCGTTTTGACTTTTGAACTATTTCCAATCCTGAAACCCCATTCCCACAGTCGAAGCGTTTCTTGTCTATCACTACTCAATCTGTCTATATTTCTGAGATGAGGTATTATGTACACTATTTACATTATTCGGACTATTGTCCTCATCTTTGTCCCCATATTTAATACAAGGACTCAAAGAGTGTGAGTTCAATACCCGGTTAAGGCATTGGATAACTTGCAGAGGGAAATTAACAGGAAATAACTGATAACTAACATCCATTAAACATGGCACTAGAACAGTCTACCGCAGTGAGCGAAATAAAGGGTTCAGTTCGACATTCCAACCACCTGAGCGTACATTGGCCGAAACGTTGTAATAATGATGCAGTAGACCAGCTGCCATTCAAACCTATAGAATCCGATCTGTCCTACTATTTACCCATAGATGTGGGGAGAAGAAGAGGATTCATACTTTTCCCAAGAGTATTAGTACGTAAGTGAATGTAATGGATTCGACTGGAATTCGAACTCGGCTCCCCGATTCCTCAATCCGTGCCGCTATCCATTACTCCACCGTGCCTCCGTGTATCATTACTGAACCCAGTTATCATTCCGTGTCCCGTTTTTTTGTTGTCTATGTTGGTTTTGCATAATTTGAAAAATGCTCAAGAAATTTGGTTTTCATTTTATATTCCTCTTGCAGATGAAATAAATTTAGATTTTTAAAGCAAAAAATGCTGATTTTCTATTTATCAAATGGCTATAGATCTTGGCTTTTGCCAGAAATTCTCAGAGACTGAATCTTTTCGGAACTAGCGAATCAGTTGTTGTTAATTTTTATTTTTAATGACAAGGACGATGTCTGTTCTTGTATGATAGTCCACTGAAAGCCTTTCCTTCAGACAAATTATTGATTCATTGAAGCCAGGAATAAAACCACAAGTTCTCGTCGGTTAGAAGTTTTTTTGGTTTTGTTTTTTTGGGTTTTTTCCCGAACTAAATCAATTTGTGTTATTTCGTAATGCTATTTTTTCTCTTTTCCCTTTTTCTCTTTAATTTCTTTTCTTTTTAATTTCTTTATTTTCTCTTTTCTTTTCATTTCTTTTCTTTTCTTTTTAATTTCTTTTTTTCTCTTTTCTTTTATTTTCTTTTCTTTTCTTTTTAATTTCTTTTTTTTAATTTCTTGTATTTTATCCTTTTTTTAGTTTTATCTTTTTTATCCTTTTTATTTTATTTTATTTTATTTTTTCTTTTCTTTTCTTTTAAATTCATTTTCTCTTCTCTTTTCTTTTCTCCTTTATTTTCTTTTATCATTCTTTATCTTTTTTTAGCTATTTTTTGGCTTCCAATATTCCTGTTTTTAATTGCTTTTCCTTTTACAGTTTTTTTTTTTTTGTACGTTATTTTTATTTTTATTTTAAGTTCTTGTTTTCTTTTTATTTCTTTTTTGTTTGTTTTCTTTTGTTGTTTTTTTTTTCTTTTCTTATTTCTTTTTCCTTTTTTATATTTTTGGGGAATTTTTCTCTTACTTTTCCTCATTTTTTTTTTCTATTTGATTTTTCTTTTACTATTTTTTTCTAAATTTTCTCTCATTTTTGTCTTTTCTTTTTCGATTTCGTTTTTTCTTTAATTCTTATTTCTCTCGTCTTCTTCTTTTACGTTTCTTTTTCTTTTCTTGTTTCTTTATTTTTCACTTTCCTTTTTCCTTCGTGTTTTTTTTCTTTCGTTAGTTTTCTTTGTTTGAAAAAATGAAAATGTTACTTTTTCTCAATGAAAATAAAACAATTGTTTTTCTTTGATATTAAAGTTATTTTCCCATGAATAATCCGACAAGATAACCGAAAATCCTATAATCTGTAAAAAAAAAAAAATTCTTCAACAAAACTGCAGAATAATTTATAAATCTGACAACTGTGTGGATCAATAGTTTACGCTATTCTCCTGCATCATTATTCCACTAGTGAGTTCGATCCAGGCTGTTTACATTCCATTTGTTTTCCTCTAACGTCAAGATCTAAGCTTAGAATGTCTGCATTCAGTTTCACCTCAATTTCCTTCTTAATGAAGTCGTATTTGGATGTCGATATTCAACAGCACTTTAGTTCAAAATTAAGGTTCTGATATGTCCCGGAAAGGGATATATTTGAACGAAGTAGCTAAGTGGTTTTCACTTAGTTTCGTTTTCAAGTAGAATACGGTAGCAATAATCAACTGGTACGCGTCGTAGTCGCAGGTAAGAAGTGTAGATCAATGGCGTAGTCCAATGGGCGTCGTTATAGACTTAGCTCTCAAACTAAGGCTCTTTGACTCTCCTACACGTCCGTCGGTATTTATGACGGACACCAGCCAATTATATTCCAGCGAGGGGGACCACAGGTGTATGCATATTCCATTATATCAGGTCCTTGCCCTGCAAAATAAGTCAGTTCCCCTCTTGAGAAACTCTAATAATGAGCTTACTTAGCATTTAATCTTTTTACTATTGTGTCTCTGATAAAACTGATTTCGTTTTACGTAACGTTTTTACCATTGTCTACCCAGTACAAGGCCCAAGAGTCAATTAAGGTAGATGGTTACTTTGTGATGTATGAGCACAAAAAAAATCAAGAAGTGAATATTCACCCAATACTCGTCACAAGAGCCACTCAAAATAGAGGTTTACTGTGAGGTGTTGTATAATCATAAGAAAAGACGAATTTTCACCCAGTACAAGACGCAAGAGCCACTCAAGGTAGAGGTTTGATAAGTAAGATTTGATAAGGACAGGGAAGAACGCAGCAAGTGGTACATATGATGAGGATAGATAATGCTTGACTAGACCAGTGTTCCTTAACCATTTTTGAGTCACAGACCACTTTAGACACGGACCCCTTGAGTCAAGGACATCTGTAAGAATTAGCCTTTCATAGATAGACAGACAAGTAGATAGTTACATTCCGATTGGTTTTTCACAACACTTGTACGTGCATTTCTCTATACTGCACCCTCATGCACACTGCACATTTCAGCCAGTCACACTTGAAAGAAATTGTGGTCAATTAATCCTCACCAGTATATAAGCAGATAATCAAGCCGTGATAAAACGTGGAAAATGAGAATTATCACTTGCTCTTAGGGAGTGAGAAATTATGGCGGCCGTAGAGAAAATGATGCCACATGTTTAAATGCTAAACAGGAACCAAACAGAAAGTCAAGAGACGCCTTGCAGTCGGCACTGTAACAAGTCACCGGGTACGTTTTCTTTCGAGCAGTGGCTGGATGTATTTTCTTTTCTTTCTTTCAATGGGAAACCGTTGATTTGGACAAGGATTGTATAGCGAATATAAATATTAACATTTATCTGATGCTCACGGAACCACTCAAACACATCCATGGACACCCTAAGTTAAGATGCCCAGAGAGTTTGACCAACACAGCTGGAGATGAATCTCTGTCTTCAGACAAACATACATTATTTACTACCGAATTTATCTGAATGGAGACATACCCATTATTATCTGTATGCTACAGCAATAAGTTATTTCAGAAGATTAAATTTGAACAATATCTGATCGGATTGTCTTCATAACCTCTTATTTGCTTATAATTAAGAGATAAAAATATTTCAAATCAATTATCTTTCCGACATCAAGTTTTGCGAATAAACCGCGTGAAGTCGGAAAGATAAGTCTTTTAAATTCTCCTTATCTGTTAACTACTATTGTCATATTTATAATATTTATCACTTTGTTTACAAATTACTTAACACGCAAACTTCAGTTTTCTTTCAGCTGTTTTATTAGATGTAGACGAACTATAATGTTATATATATATATATATATATATATATATATATATATATATATATATATATATATATATATATATATATATATATATATATATATATATATATATATATATATATATATATATATATATATATATATATATATATATATATATATATATATATATATATATATATATATATATATATATATATATATATATATATATATATATATATATATATACACTTCATGAAAGTGGCTATTAACATTTTACGAGTCATGGATCCATTTTGTCAAGGACCCCCGTAAGAACTAGATCTTCAGATACAGTCAAGCAGATACTCACAGTCTTATCGGTTTTTCACAACACTTGTACGTGCATTTCTCTATACTGCACCCTCATGCACACTGCACATTTCAGCCAGTCACACTTGAAAGAAATTGTGGTCAATTAATCCTCACCAGTATATAAGCAGATAATCAAGCCGTGATAAAACGTGGAAAATGAGAATTATCACTTGCTCTTAGGGAGTGGGAAATTATGGCGGCCGTACAGAAAATGATGACACATGTTTAAATGCTAAACATGGACCAAAAAAGTAAGTCAAGAGACGCCTGGCTAGTGACCGTGTGCGCTTTCTTTCGGGCAGTGACTGGGTGCATTTTCGTTTCTTTCTCTCAATGAGAAACAGTTGATTGTGACAAGGACTGTATATCGAATAGAAAGGTTAAGAAGTCCTATACGAAAATTAACAATGTAGCAATCGAGAAAGTATCCTCTCAAGAGTCTGTTTCACAATGCAACAGTTTGTGGGAAGAAGCACTCTAAGAATACTCACCGTACACTAATTATTGCGTTTTTCCTAATTCTAATCAAAACTAAGTTCTTGTAAATTATCAGTGACCTCAGAATGAAGTTTCAAAAAAGACTTGCGCGGGAAGAATGTATAGTTGTAAAATCGTTGCACTGGAGATCCTACTCACTCGATCTGGGGAGCATTTATCCGGTGGCACAAAGTAATCGTTACAACCGGAGATCTCCAGGCTACATTAGATGATATGGACTTCTACATATTGTGTCAATGCTCTGCTACACTGCTGACATCGCCTTCATGACCGTTAGATCTGTAGATCTCATTCGCCCACTCCACTGAGAAGCAGTCTTCCCTTGCAATGGCGATGACAATTGGATCTGTCAAATGCACACACTTTGTCTGCCTACCGAAGCAGTTTACTTAGATTTGGCCTGTAAAAAGCTATTCAATTATAACAATCAAATGAACATTATAGCACCTATTTATAATCCTGTCATCTGACAACTCAATTTTACTTTTAAACACTATGAACCTAAAAAGCTTTCTTAATCGGGAATTAACGGCATATACAGTTATTGACAGAATTATTCGCCCCAACTGAATATTTGCATATGCTCTAAGGAAATGCGAATATTTCTAAGTACTTACAGAATTTACCATAAAAAGTTGGTTCCATATTAGGTTTGAATGATTCGTGAATTTTTTCAGAATTTTGGATGTAAGATATCAATAATTACAGATTTTATTTTAAATTGGTGCAGTCCAAAATTATTCAGAAATCATAAAATTATTTTACTCTATAGAACTTGTAATCACTATTTGCATTATTCGGACTATTCTCCTCACCTTTCTCGCCATATTTATTACAACGTTTCGGCCGTTGTACGCTCCGGCCTTCTTCAGGTGGTTGGAATGTCGAACTGAACCTTTTACTTCGAACAATGGGGTAGACTGTTCTAGTTCCACGTGCCATGCATACACTTGTTACCTGTTCATTCCCCTCTCGAAGTTCTCCACTGCCTTAACCGGGTATTGAACTCACACTCTTTGGGTCCTTTCAATTGACCTAACTCCTTTATTCACTGTGCCATGTGTCCTCGAGGATATATGTGTACGAATTTCTGGGTAGTATAAACCTAATGTCTTCAGCATCTATTTTTTACCAGTGCTCATATTGCAATTTTTGCTGTTATCAATTCATGTTTTCACCAGAACTCATATTGCAGTTTTTGGTTTATATAGACAGATACAGAACTTGTAATGATTTTTTATCTTGGCATTTAATACAAACCCCCTTTGAAAATGAAATAGTATTAATCTGATTCTATAACATTCTAAAAGGTAATGAAGAAGTGAACATGTGTGTGTCACGTAACGCCATGATTCATTCGATCTACAACTATGTCGAAGACGGAAGAACTTGACAAGAAGCTCTGCATAAAGAAATACTTGATACGTACAAATAAAAGGGAACGAAAGCTGACTTTGTTGCTCACTGGACGTTCCAACATGACACAGCACGAATTGTTACGAAATACTTAGATGACAGCAAATGTAAGATATTGCCGTAGTATGCACAAAATCATGACCTAAACCCCATTGAAAATTCATGGGCATATTTAAAGAAAAAAAAGTCCCTCGAATTTGGAGGAACCAGAAGCTATTGCCAAGGAGTAATGGAGGAAAATACCTGTCGGAGTATGTAAGGATACCCTAAGAAACTATCAAAAACGATTGAAGGCAATAATTAAAAACACAGGTTACACAATTGATTACTGAGCCAAGAGAGCTAATAATTTTGTCCTATATTAAAAGTTTTTTGTATTACTATTTTACATTGAAATGCCGTGGATTTTACAAAGATCCGACAAACAAAATTGTATTTCAATCCTTCCATATCAAGTCAGACAAACATTAGAGAAGGCGACTTTTTCTATATAAAATGATGCTAATTACTTCTTCATTTAAAGGTAATTCGTATATCGGGTATGATATGTACAAATGTGAGAGAAATAATAAAACGATTCGATTCACATTCACACTTCACAAACTACTGTAAGCAAACTCATGTTTGGTAATTTCATTTAAAACGTATAATGTTGAAATGGCTAGTTAAACAACCGTGATTACACATAATTTTTTTTATCTGAAAAACGGATCAACATTAGTTGTAAACACTGTAAATAAACGTGTCTATTATTACTTGAGTGATAACAACATTGAGATCATTGAATACACTGATTGAGCTGAAACTTGGCAAATCCATACTTCAGAATCTTGGCCATTCCTTGAATGTCCTGATACACTTCATTAAGACAAATATAAGGATTTTATTTTGCAACAAGTGAAGTAAGGCGGGCCAAGTTGTGTTTCCTAATTGATGCTAAACAACATCAACCTCACTGATTGAGCTGAAACTTGGCAAACCCATGCTCAAGTATGTTGCCCATTTGTTGAATGTATTTTGAAATTCATATAATGCAGAATTTTCATATTATACGTTTCTGACAACATGTCCAATGCATCAACCAGCCACTTGTGGGTCATATTAAACCAGACGGTGGGACATGCGGATGCAGAACAAAACGAATTGATAAAAAAAATTAAAAACGCAAATTGTGGGCTTAAATCCCGTTGTTAGTGTAGCCAAGAGAATAGATGAATCAAGAGAAGTAAAAAAAATATATAGTAAACTCACAATCGTTGACTAATTAGGACACCAATACATAGGTACTCATCAAAATCTAATCATTCTCATCCTTGCATTACTGACCAATATATATATATATATATATATATATATATATATATATATATATATATATATATATATATATATATATATATATATATATGGAGATAGAGAGACTTGGTTGGATTGAGGAATCGGAGAACCGCGTTCGAATTCCAGTCGAATCCATTACATTCACTTACGTGCTAATAGATACCCTTGGGAAAGGTGTGAATCCTCTTCTTCTCCCTCCAGCTATGGGTAAATAGGAGGACAGACTGGGTTCTATAGCCTTGGATGGCAACTGGTCTAGGAGAAGGACAACTCTAAATTCAAAAC